>JAEANM010001637.1:0-26980 GCA_017656035.1 Myanophis thanlyinensis
GCTGTGCACCGCCCCGAGTCCCTAGGGAGAGGGGGCGGTATATAAATCAAATAAAACCTTAAACCTTAAAACCTTAATCAATTTCAAAGAATTGATAAATCAATAAATCAAGCAGTTGCTCCACTGTAAATCTGAACCTCAAACCCAAATTCAGAATAAATAGCAGAAGTACAAAGAGGCAACCCTTCCACACTCAAGAGATCTAAGAATTAAGTGTGTGTTTTTGATTATTTTTTTACATCAAACCATTTCTATGTACTTGTGTTCTGAATGTTCTTGAAGAACTGCTATTAAGTATAAGAACATTGCTGCCCTACAAATCTAAAAATCTCGTGTTAAATTTATGTTTAAAACAGATTGGTTTCTTTTGCCTGTCTGAAGATCCAAAATCTATCCCGTCCCCACTTTTTTCCCCAGTGTCATGAAAGAAGAAAATAAGACTTCAGCAAAAGAGCCAGTATAGTATGTTCCATGGAACCAAAGTAGAACATATTAATAGCACGGGTAGCCCTTCTCCATGGAAGCCTGTTAGAAATGCCGCTCATTCCTGAGATCATTGACCTACCATTTATCAAACCAGAATGACTGACATCACTCTCACTAGAAAGTTGACTGATTTCATGTTGAAAACAGGTAACGCCATAACTCTCATTCTGCTTGAATTAGCTACCTAGTTTTAGGGAACAAACAAACAGGCCTTAAAAAACAAGGCATAAATTTTAACTAGGCTCATTTGAGCCTTGGATTGTTCCTGGGCAAAGCATCCAGTGGAACAGGAAGGGATGACAAATGTCCTCCAGATAGAAGCACATAAATGATTGCTATTGGGGGTATCCAGCTGACAGAGCTGAGGCAGAATGTGAGCCCGGGTGTGCCAGTTTTTAAATTTAGAGCTTAAAATGAGAGAAAGGGCAGACAAGTTCCAGATTTTCTCACTCAAGAGTTTGACTTCGCTAGGCATTTTCAGAGGAATAAATCAAGCAGCCTTTTATTTTATTTTGGCATTGGGGATTTTCCCCCTCCTTCGGCTAATAAAAACATAGAAGAAAATAGATAGGAGAGAAACTAAAAATGGCAAGACAGGCCAGATCAAAAATCCTACCATCCATAGCGCTCTCTATAATTTCTAGGTGCATGAAGGTCCCGTCAAGGTTTAGTTATATTATGAGATCATTTCGTTTTATTTTCCAAATGTTTGTCTTTTGCTGCTAAGGACCTTGTCAGCCATTATGGCGTCATGTGTTTCTTTCAAACTCTGAGATTTGCAGTTCTAACACATCTGCGAATGGCAAATTGGGCAGTTTTGCTATAAAATCTATCACCTTGTGAGGGAATATTGTAAATCTTTCAATAACATAATGAATTCCCCCCCTAGTGTAGTCTTCAAAACAACAACTCTCTCTCTCTCCACACAAACACAAACACACAAACACAACACACAAAGGTGCTTCTCTAATTCCAAAATTTCCCATTACTGTTATGAAACAAATAAAAAAATATGCAGCGTATACAGTATTTGTAACTATAACAAAGACCACAGATACATTGTTTAAGTTGTTTGGTTCTATAAATCCAATAAATAAACATATCAAGATTGTACACTAAGTTGTCTTTCAAACTGAGAGGATCTCTCACACACATGTAAAAGAATTTTTTTTTTTTTATCCAGAGTAATACTTCTGTTTAACAAGATAAAAACCCCTGGTAAAAACTTACTTCCCAGTTCACCTTCAATCCAATAAGCCATTTCACTTGGAAATATTTGAATTCCCCTAGCAATTTGGGGGTAGTTATTGGATGATAAACCCAAGCTCAACTCACCCCCCACCCCCCAGCAATTTTTATACTTCATAGGATAAGGGAAATAATCTTATATCAAATTAAGTTCTTATCACCTGAAGAAATTTTAATTTATTTATTTTGGTGCCCTTGAGTCATTGTTGACACTTGTTGATTTGCCTGGACAAATCCCGGCAGGTTTCTTGGCAATGTTTTCAGAAGTGATGGTCACTGCCTTCTTCCTGGGGCTGAAAAGAAGGTGATATTTGTCATCAATATATTCAAGTATTACTTTTGCTTCCCTCAAGGTAATTCCTCTATGATCCTTTCAAAGTTAGCAGATTTACTGTAGAAGATACTCCTAAAGATCTTTTGGGTAGGGGATGCCATCAAATCAGTCTGAACTTCTGGTATCTAAAGAACTCACAAACAAGTCCATGCAGATTCTACGCAAGATTGTTGAAGATTTTGACTTCTTCAAATTCAAAAGGTAAATATTGTTCTTTAATAGTCTATAAGAATTTGGTATGGCACGACAGGCATATGACATATGAAATATGGTATATGATATATATGATCTACATTATTACTATACTACATTACACAATGCTTCCAATGTTTTTTCAGCTTTACAATTAGCCATTACGTACAACTTTGCATATTCATACAGCTATCTTTTTAAAATATATGCTCAGTTAGTGGTTTCTTATCTAGCTCTTTAGAGTTAATTAAAATCAAATCACCAATAAATTTTCCAGATAACCTTGTAACAGAAATTCTGGTCCTCGATTTACAATCCTAGAATTACAATGGAATATTCTATTTTGCTATTCTATCAGATGACAGACCATGAAAGCTAAAGATACTCATTTGTATAAATGCATCTCGAGAGTCAGAAATGATTGAATGGAAGAAAACAGAATTCTACTATATACTATATTCAGAGTGTCTCCAAATTCTTTTACTGGCCCTTTATATGGGATGTGGCTAACTCAAATAAAGTTAAAGTTTAAACTTTAAGTTTAGTTGAAATTAAATATAATTACTACTGTGTTAACCCTCCTGGAATCATTTTACATATTTTCATCACATTAAAAAGTACAATTCTGGGCTTGCAGAAAAATGACAATTCAGGGATTATTCTCACTCTGGACAGCATTTCTTCATATTTCTACCATCTGGCAGGAGATATAGAAGTATAGCCAGCCGGATAAATAGGCTGAAAAATAGCTTCTATCCATGGGCCGCCCGACTTTTAAATGCCTCATAACACTACAACTAGACTTAATATGACAGACTTACAGTGCCAGTGCCAGTGCAATATGTATACATTGGTGGAATATTGTGTGTGTGTATGTACGTATGTGGAAATGTGCACTTAGCTCCATTATCTACTTGGGTTTAGGGATTTCTTTTATTCTTGATAAAATTCTTGTATTCTGTGTTCTTGTTGGATTGCACCAATAGAGGCTCATTCAATTTCATTATACACATGCTGTGCATTGACAATAAAGGTTTTGAACTTGAACTTTGCGGGCATTATTCCATTTTATCCCAGAGCTTCTTACTATATGCAGTGGTGCAGTCTTGCAATGCTTCATCTACATTGGCAATCATCTCCAAATCTTTTCTTGTATTGGTATCAACTGTGCCCGCTCCTTTCTTCCAGTTTCTAACTCGATGCTACATAAGAGACTTTACTTACCTCCACATCTCACATTAGATAAAATCTATATGTTAACTTTACGGCTTTCTATCTGCACATCTTAGGCTTACAAGCAATCTCTCAGCTTCTTTCTAAGTTTCTTTCTTTTTTCAAACAATCCTGTTTTTCATTTCTCGTTTATATATCAAAGAAACGCTAGAAAGTAAAATCTAGCCTTGCAAAGTTAATATGACTTTGTTAGCCTGATTTGCGTGGGGAGGGGGAGGTTTTTTTTTTGAGGGGAATGAAACATGTTTCTCATTATTCAACAATATCTTTATTATTATTTATATAATTTCTTGTCTCTGGAGGACTTAATCTACCCTGAAATCTGAAATAATTATGTGACTTATATATGGTGCCAAAAATGAAAACATGAAAGGAAAAGGAAAAAAAAAAGAAATATTCACTTAGGTTTGCAAGCAATCTCTTTGCTTCTTTTTTCCCCTCTACGTTTCTTTCTTTAAAAAAAATAAATCCTTTTTTTCATTTCTTATTCATGTATCTGAAAAAACTCCAGAAAGTAAAATCTAGCCTTTGAAGGTTACTAGGACTTCGTTAGGCTGACCTGGGGGTGAAACATGTTCCTCATTATTCAACAATATCTTTAGTATTACTTCTATAATTGCTTGACTCTAACTGTACCCAGAAATCTGAGATAATTACATATCTTAGATTTGATGCCAAAAATGAAAACATGAAAGAAAAAGAAAGAAAAAAGCGGAATAATGTTGACTTTTTGTCAAGATAAAATCTTCTTTAATGATGCAAAGGCTCATAAAAGACACAGAGATGGCATTGAATGAAACAGTTCTACTATAATACCTACCAGTCTTCAACTTACAATGGCAATTGGATCCAAAATTACTGTCACTAAATGACATGGGCATAAAGCACAATTGCATAGCAATAGCAATGCCAGTTGCCATCATTAACCAAATGCCACAATTTATTTCTTTTATTTTATTTATTTATTTGATTTATATACCGCCCCCTCTCCCGAAGGACTCAATTGTTAGGTAAGGCAACTTCTTCCTGGCTTCCCACAATCAGGTCTATTGATAAGCAGGCAGGAAGTTACAAGTCCCAGGTGGCTTGCAAATAAGCTGACAGATGAGCCAATGGTTGCTTCTGGGTGGAGAAAGGTGTGAGGAAGGCTTATTAAGGATCAGGTAGGGTGTACGGGTGTGTGTGTGTGTGTGCTGCCAGAGTTGGAGAGAATGTGTGACATTGCACAAGGCTACACAAGAGGTACAGCAAGTGTTGGGGAGGGTACACAAGGATATATAAGGATATGAAGGCAAACTTCAGAGAGCGTGAGGTGGTGAAAGAGTGCATTCTAGTGCATTTGACAGTTGTATTTGTATTTATCAACAACTCAAAGACGCATTTCAGGTGCCCTTTTCTTCAAAATATTCTTGCAGTTTGCTGTCTTTATTATTTTTTAAGTGCTACAAAAACATTTTATGCAATTAATTATCAATTTATTGATTTTTTTTTTAAGTTTAAGAAAAAGGATGGTAGCACACTCAGGTCAATTAGTGAAGTGTCAAGCCTCAGTCAGTCAGTCAGTCAGTCAGTCAGTCCATGCTGCACACATTGGCTTTTACTGTAAATATGCAGAAATCATGAAAGAAAAGAACTTCATCTCTCACTATGTTGAGGTTACTGTTTTTCTACAACAATTTAATCATCCAGATCACGCCTTCTCTGATTCTAAGAAGCTTCCCGATATTAAATTTCTTGTGGGTGGGTCATCTGAATGGCATTCTGCCTTAATGAAAAGGCAATTTGTTTGCTTTGTTTTGCATTTGGACGATGGTGAACCTATGGCACGGGTGCCAGAGGTGGCACTCAGAGCCATCTTGCTGGGCACACAAGCTGTCGGCCAACTTACTTCCAACTGAGCATGCGCATGCGATTGTGCATGCATGCATGCAGGATTGCAGAGACCCAGCTGGTCTTCGGAGCTCTCCTACGCATGCACATGTGATTGCTTGTGTGTGTTGAGTGCCTGCACACAGCGCACGTACATTGCACATGCAAAAGCTGCGTGCATGTGCAGATGGTGCAGTTGCATATGTAGTGCATGTGGAGGAGCCACACACAAGTGCGGATGGCACACGCAAAGCACGTACCTTTCGGCACTCAGTAAGTAAAAGGTTTGCCACCACTGTCCTAGGAGGTTAAGGCAGGTGGGACATGTTTCTATCTCATTAAATTCACATAAGTGTGAGATAATGTAGTGACTGTTGTAATTTTATTCAATGACTAGAACTTTGAACTGGGTTCCTTCAATCCGTGATGGCCTAGGTATATCACTTTTTTGAATCTGCGTTCACATAGAATTCCTTGGACAGCAAAAGTGACTAAGAAGCAAGTACTGGAAGCACATAACATTAGACATGTCACTAAAAGGCAAAATCACAAAACTGTGTCTCACTCGGTCATGTCATGTTCACTGAAGAAAGCAATTAGGCTTGGAAAAGTTAGTGGTAAAAGGAAACCAGGCCACCAAAGAACACGGTGGCTGGACACCATCAAAGCTGACCAGCCAGACATTGTAGCTGTTGTTAGTTGCAAAGTCGTGTCTGACCCATCGTGGCCCCATGGACAACGTTCCTCCAGGCCTTCCTGCCCTCTACCATCTCCCGGAGCCCATTTAAGGTCACACCGACTGCTTCAGTGACTCCATCCAGCCACCTCATTTTCTGCCGTCCCCTTCTGCTATGTCCAGTCAGACATAGAACAACTAAAAAAAAATAGTTCAAGATCAGAAGATGTGGAGACACCTGGTCCATAGAATCACCAACAGTTGGCCATGACTGAATGGATATCATCATCAACTACTATGGTTGTTGCTAAGAATTTTAAAAATTGAAGTCATCATATTTGGAGGGCATAAAGTTATGTTTACATTTTAAAAAAGGAGTAGCTAGAAAAAGGCAGATTCTATTTAAATTTTGAGAGAGAAATCTATTTCCTAACAGCAAAGCCAATTATCCTGAAAATCAATAAGTTTCTCTTCATTGGATGCATTCAAAAGAAAGCTATATTGCCATCTCTGTGGATGCTTTAATTTGGTTTCTTGCTGTATACAGAAGGTATATTAATTGGTCTGAATGACACTTTCAAACTCTGTGATTCATTACAGCTTGGCTGTTTTCTGCTCAATGTTCTCTAGCTGTTCCGTTTTCTTTTCTTCTATGGAAGGAAAAAGAAGAGGCGTCTCCACTTCTCTTTCTACCACCCTTATTATATTATCATCACATTTAGGGTACTCTTTGTTGTGTCTGCGCATGCGTGGGTGGAGTTTTCCATCTGGTCCGCCCATACCGCGCTGACTGCTGGCAGCTGATTGGCTGCCGGAAGGACGGACCCTGATTGGCTACAGAAGGATGGAACCTGATTGGTTGCAGGCAGACTGCGCGAAGTATAAAGCAAGCGGCCTGCCTGTCTTTTTGCTGGCTAAATAAAGGGCTCCCTCACAATCATCTAGTCGTGCCTTTTCTTGCCATTTTTCCTCGCGCCACGCGCATTTAACACTCTTGATGGTAATGTAATGTTAAATGAGGAGACAATATATGGCTGAACCACAAAACTAAATAGTGTAGGGTAAAATGTCTCCCAATGTAGGTTAATGATTGGTTGCATGTGTGTGAGAGGTCCAACAATGATGATCAAATCCATCAAATTACCTCCCTATGAATATATAAATGCAGTTTGCTATCAAATCTCTTCTTATACTTGCATCTTCTGATGGCATTTGATAAGATGTGATGCATATAAGAATCTCCCAGGCTCTTTCCTTAGAGACAACTTGAGTGTTTCAAATGGATGATAACCATCTTCATTACTTCCCATTGCTCCCAAGCTATAATTTTTGTCCTCTCTTTCATGCTGGCCCAAGAGAATAAACTCCCTGTTCTGCATATGGCATTTTCAATTCACCTGGAAGAATCTCCTGGAGCCCTTAGCTGCAGTTAATCAAGATTTGGACTGTTTTAATCATCGCTGCAATCTGGGATGTTATGTTCACTGTCTGTGAGCCAGAAATATTGGTCTGATGCAGGTTTCGTTTTCAGCTGACAGTGAACAGATCCGTTTTATTGTAAACATGGTATTTATCCACCAAGTTAATTAGTGTTTTGATGAATTGTCTAGCTGGGGAAACTGATCTAATCTTGGTATTTATGTTCTGTTTAAGACTGGGGTGTCAATGCAGCTTAACTATGTTAAACATTTCTCTTCCCAGCTATTCTTGTCAGCTGGACTTTTATTTATTGTGGGAAAGTAGGTTTTGGCCCTTCTCATCTCCTTTCATGTTACTAAGTTCAACAGCCATAAGTATCGTAAACCTCACAGAACAGCATATTGTGTGTGCATGTATATTCTTATACCAGACTGCATATGAGCAGAAAAATACCATTAGGCAGTAACTTATTTAGTCTGGCTCAGCTGGTCAAATGGCCTTTGTATTGTTCAGGTAGCCTTAACAATAAGTCTCAACCTTAAGCTTCCTGAGATACTTCCTCCAGCTTTTTCCCCAGAGTTGAGTTTCTCATCTGGAGGTTTCAATTCATTTTGCTACGAATAGCTTAATGACTGCAAATGAATTAGGTTTTTACTCTATGTGCCACATTGCATTCCGTGGAGTGACTGAGGTAGTGTCTGAGCTTTACTTGAATTAATTGCTGCAGAAGAAAGTAATTGTCTGCTCTACAGATTTTGCTGGGAAAGAGTAATTCTAGTGCAATATTTTATTTTTATGCTTGTCCAGACTGTATGAGCCCATTCTTTTCTTAATGTTCAGGAAACCTTACAGAATGGCTTAAAGTAGGAGTTGCTTGATTAATGCAAACATAAAGTTAACTACAAGCCACTGTATTCTTCCTTGTAACAAAGTTGAGACAATGCACATTGTCCTAATTGAAAATATGACACAGCCAATATATGGGTCTGGATTGCTGGTGAGGGACAGAAGCGGGAAAGACATATGTCATGCATACCATGGGCTTTAGTTTTCATAAGGCTTATGGATTTTCCTCCTAATTTGACCTATTATCTATTTACTGTAAAAAATCAGTTAACAGGTAAAGCCAATAACAACTTTTTTAACATGCCACCTTAAATGTCCTTGCAATATAGCAATAGCACTTAGATTTATATTCTGCTTCATGGTGCCCTACAACCCTCCCTAATCAGTTTACAGAGCCAGCATATTGTCCTCAAGGATCTGGGCTCTCATTTTACCAACCTCGGAAAAATGGAAGGCTGAGTCAACCTTGAGCTAGTCAGGATCAAACTCCTGGCTGTGGGCAGAGTTGGCCTGCAATACTGCATTCTAACCACTGTGGCATTATGGCTCCTAAGTGGTTAAATGAAATGCAATAGACATAATCTCTACTAAATAGTAACCCAGCGATAGATCTTTCGCAATGTACCTCTTGCAAGGTTTGAACTCTAATCATTCTAATGAGTCAGGATGACAGATTGCTTTGTGGTGGTTACTTATTTGAAATTAACAGGCTACCTTCTCTTGCCAAGTGATTTTGATTCTATGAAAACATATTGTTATTTACTTGTCTGGCCACTTTTTTCCATGATTAGTTAAATTTTTATCCTTGTGAAGGGGTAAGCCTAAGAAGAAATAGCCTATTACTTCTTTCACTAATTTGCAAAATGCTGGTATTCACTGTAGATACAATCCTTGGGTTTTGTATCTTCAACAACATTTTCATTACTTCCAGCCATCTAAGTAAGATAATCAGCATATTGTTGTGGTTGTTTCTCTCAGCAATTTTAATTCCAGCTTCTATTTTTTTATATATTCAAATCCAAATTCAAATTTTATTCGTCATGCACAATCATATTATTCCACTATTTCTCATATGTTCTGCATATACATTAAATAGAATGGGGTACTACTACATACAACTTTTGTGCATTCCTTTCACAATTACGAGCTAAGAAATTAGCCATTTTTGTTTGTTCTTTTGATCTGCATAGAAATATTTTAATATGCAGAAATGCATTTTAAGAGGTTTCCATAATTTGTTGCAGTCTATGCAGTCCAAGACCTTAACTTAAATCCAAAATAAATGTCTTTTTGGAACTCCCTTGCATTTTTTTCATTGTCCATCAGACATTTGTAGTGTAATGCCAGTGCTGTTGCCTATTCTGAAACCATATTTTAGTTTTCTTCATTTTTATATCTAATTAAAGCTGGGATGATAAAATCTTTAGCATTAAATGAACCAGCATGTAAGATAAATGCAATGGTCAAGCTAGAGCACATCTGTCAAACTCAAGGCCCGAGAGCCGGAGCTGGTCTGCAGGATACTTAGATCTGGCTCACAGGACTGTCCTGGAAACAGCAAAGGAGTGGCCTGTGGTGTTTCTGCCAGCAAAAATGAGCTCCTGGGTCCATTTTTAGTTGTCATGGCCTCCTGAAACCCTCTGCCAGTGAAAATGAAGCTTAATTTTCACTGGCAGAAGGTTGCAGGAGGCTGTGGCAGCTGAAAACGGAGCTTGGGAGCCCGTTTTCACTGGCAGAGAACCTGAGCCACCACAGGCACCCCCGGACAGGAGTGACGTTGAGCCCCCTGAGGTCAAACACAACCCTGATGTGGCCCGAAATGAAATCAGGTTTGACACCCCTGAGCTAGAGCAATATTTAGCCCTGCCTTTCTTTTACTCGGAAATATACAATGTCATGAATTGCAGTTCTGAATTCTTTATTGGAATAGATAATTGTAAAACCACATATGGAAGGTAATAAGAATTTGACCAAATCTAAGATCATTACTGTGTTTAAGCAAAGAGTTATCTTTGAGTATGTTCAATGTTATTGTTTACTGGATAGTTAAGAATCAACTTAATGACGTTACTCTAGAATGATCTGTTCATTTACAAACATAATACCAGAATGAACAGGAAGACATTCCATTCCAGATCAGTACTATTATATGAAAGATAAGCATGGAGAACTTGAGAAATGAGACCAAACGATCAACAGCCAATTGCTCATTTTGATCAATGAAGTTATTGTGAGATGAGTATCAGAAGTTAATGTTCCTAAGATCAGAAGAGAACAAGCTGTCCTAAAATCTCCTTTCCACACAGAGAATAATATGATTATGATTTTTGTCTGGTGTTTCAAGAGTTGCATTTGAGGATGGAGCTATTTGATTTCACCTTTTTCTTCTATGTGTTTGGAACATAGACTTAGATCCCTGTAACTTTGAAAAGCATCTTTTGAAAGGCTTTGAGATGGAGCCTAATCCTGTCTCTTGGATAGACTTTATCTGAACACCAATGACTAAGCAATCTTTTCATAATGATAGCTACCTAATTTCTTATATTATTTCCTTTCCAAAGGTATAATGTTTCCCTGCTAGACAGTAGCCGTTCCATTTGATTCCTTTTCAGTTCACGGATTCCTAGCATTGAATGTCAGTGGTCCATTTTGACATGTCTGGGTTGACATCAAGTTTCCCTGCTTTATAACTCTGACATGTACTAGTGATATGCATAACATTCTAATGCTGAGCCTTTTGTTTTTGAGCAGAAAATTGCTCAAAAAATCGTCCACATTGTAAGTACTGTTACTATTTCTATTTACCTCCTCCACTCTTCCTCACCAGCTTGTGAGTCGGAAGAATCTCTCCACTTCCCACCTCCTGGGACTGTCTTTCTCATTTTGAACTTCAGTGATGCCTTCCTGCTCTTCCCCCATCGCTTTCTTGCTGTTCTGAGTGATGATTTTTGTGAGCTCCCACAGAACAAACTCTTGGTTTGATGTTTCTATTTCCCTCTTGCCACAAAGGCAAATCTGATGAGAATGGAGTATGGGGCTGCAGTTTTCCTTGTTTAAGCTCTCTACTATTAGCCAATTTGGAAACAGCACTGGCCAGTTCAAGGGAGAAGGTAAGAGGGTCTATGACAATTCACCACAGCCAACTTGCCATGGCCAACTTGCCATGGCCAACTCGTCACAGTCAACTCGCCACAGGACAACTTTCTGCAGAACAAGAGTTATGCTAATATCAAAGAAATAGTGGAAGAGAATCATTAAAAAAAGGATGCAAAAGAAGGGACAGAACGAAAAGTGAATGGCAAAAAATTTTTTAATTTTTTTAAAAAAACAATTAAATAGAATTGTTAAATTATCCCACGACGAACTGGCCACGACGGTTGTCCTGCCTGCAGCAAGTTGGCTGTGGCAAATTATCCCATTCCAAAGTTAAGGAGACCAAAGGAGCATTGAGAGCTGGATGAAAATGCTGCTGATGCTCTAGAGCAGGGGTGTCAAACTCAAGGCTGTGATGTGGTTGGATCAGGCCCACAGGGCCGTCCTGGAAAATGTAAGGTGCTGGTCTGCATCACTTCAGCCCAGTCTACGCAATGTGAAGAGGAAACATGTCAGCAGTTTGGGGAGTGCTGGCCACACCCACCCAGTCAGCCATGCCTGCCCAGCCCCCCGAGGTCAACCACAACCCTGATGCAACCCTCAATGAAATTGAGTTTGATACCCCTGCTGTAACAGTGTTTCTCAGCATTGCTGGCCAAGATATTCTGGGAATTGAAATCTTCATGTCTTCAAATTGCCAAGATTGGGAAACACTGCTTTGGAGACCAAATTTATGCAGAAGATGCCTTAATCCCTTTTGGAATTAATTTAAGTTTAACATGATTTGTTGAGTTTTGGTCTAGTGTGATGCTTATGCTGTGTCATGTAGCACTCTTACAGATAGGGGGCAAAAATATCATAATACAGTACAATAGGAAATAGGAAAATGTATTGTTATAAAACCTATTAATTGCTAGAGTAACTTACCCTTTGAATCATCACGGAAATGTAATGGTGACAACCACTGAGATAAGCAGTTTTAAAAAGGAATTAAAGTTTTTAGTCAGCTATGGCTAATCTTGACAATCTAAGTTAGTACAGTAATTGTATGGAAGATCACTGTTGTCTAGATAATACTATTAAGTAAAAAAAAATAGAATAAGGCAATAGCAAACCCTTTTCATATAATTGTAAAGAAAACTACATGGACACATTCATGACATTATCAAGAGTTTAACCTAAATCGAAGGAGATGAATATACAAACAAAATTACAAATTACATTACATACAAAATGATTATTAATACTATTAAACTATAACCACTGCCAGATCTCAATTAAATGCATTTTCCATCTCTGTAAGGCATTTATTGTGTCTGAGTTGGCAAGATATAAGGTTATATAATTAATTTATATCATTATAAATAATTAAATTCATTAGCTGCCATGTTATAGCATGCTGATATTTTCTTTTCTCTTAGGGGAAAATAATAATTAGATAAATGTTTCTCCCTCCCTCCCTCTCTCTCCACAGCACGAAGCCTAACAGGTATCTGACTCTATGTGTGTATTATATTATTGTATGTAGAAGTCAAATCTGTATTTACATATTTATTAACTAGTCTCATGGTATGCAGCAATAGGATATAACAACCACTCCTGAATTGTAATGACTAGTCTTGCCCTTTAGAAGTGAAGCAGGAGACTGTGTACACTCATCCTTGTTGTCAAGGTGAAGCAATTAAACAATCATTTGGCTTCAGTTTTGGAAAGTTTGATGGTGAAATAATGCCAATTCTTTCTTCCTGCACATAAATCCGTGTTGGGAATCATCCTCTAGTTGTGGCTTCAAAATTCACAAACATTAGATTTATTTTAATCTATTTCCTTGATTGTCATAGTGCACAAAATGAAACACGCCCACCTAAAAGTATTCTGCTTGATGTCACTTAGAGTAACTTTTTGTGAGATGGGCAGCTATATAAATTTTTTAAACAAACAAAACAGAAGTCACGTGTACTGAATTCACACAGCATGTGAATAATTATTCACATTTTTCTCATGGGACATGTAAAGTGCAGTTTTTCCCTTTCTTTCTCTCTGTCTGCCCCCCCATTTCTCCCCCCCCCCCCTGCATTTTCTTCTGAGCTCAGAACAGAATTCTGGTATATAAAGTTTTGTTCTGAGCTATTGTGATGGAATGCTAAACATGTAGATGTGCATGACTCTGTAAAAACAAATAATATTGGGAAAGAGAAAAACATGGTAAAACTCCATGGCAATAACAAGTCATGACTGGCCTATCTATAGTCAAATAATTAAACCATATGGTAGCTTAGTTTACTGTGCGAACAAGAGTATCTCTGGCCTTCACAGATATTTTTGTATACAAGGAAATACAATAATCATAATACTAAGGGAGCTGCCACTGGAATATCAACTGGAATATCATAGCATGTACATAGGAAAAAAGAAGTGAGCAGTCGTAGTAATAAAATGACACAAAAACAAAATTGTATGTTGTATCGATTACCAATTCATGGTTATCAGATCTGCAAAACTCTAAATGACACCCAAGAAGTAAGATTTCTCTGTTCCTTTACTAGTTGTTGTCCAAATTGCAGCACAGAGCTGACAACCTTAAGTGAATTTTTCACTGTGCTCTATGAATCAACTATAGATCAGGCATGTTCAGACAGATGTTTTCTGTGAACTCTGATCTTCAAGGACATAACTGGGAGGACTGAATGGGCATCATAAAAGAAGAAGGCAAAGACCTTGTTACAAAGGCCGAGATAGCTTCTGCTCATTCCGGTGTGGCTGGAGACTAAGGTCCTTGGAGGCGGATAACGCTTTCTGTGCTACAGACAAGTGAATTAATTTCATTCAGGCCAGGAGATGATGAATTTGTACGTCATGGTGGGTGGTTAAGCAAGGCAGACGTGACCAAGCACGTTAGGAAGTTATTTTAAAGGCTGGCAATGTAATCTGGTTCAAACAAAACTTCTGTCAGCAGATTCAGGACCAGGCTTGCATTTGTAGAAGGCTGCATTAATCAGGGAGCATGGACAATTTTTACCTTAACTGATTTTGCAGTTGATGGTTTGTCCTGGTCTGCTGGATCCCGATTCCTGCTCATTCTTCATCTTTGACAATCAACTGCAAACTAAAAATTGTGACCAGAAACTCTACTTTGAGTTCCTGTATCATGTAAAGGTATAACGTGGTTGGATTTAGTTAGATCTGTTAAGTGTATAGCTCAACACAATACGTAAACCTTGTGACTTATTCATCAAATGACACTTAAACCCAAATCATAATTTACTCAATGTGTGTACTCACACCAAATTTGATGATGCTAGTAGTTATAATCTGAAATATTGTTTTTGTAATGGCCCTAGAGTCGGGAACAATTAGCATGTATGTGCAAGGGGAACATTTACCTTTAATAGTCCTTACTTTGCAGTATCATCTCTTCATGAAGTTTCATATTGTTCACTGATCCCCAAAATTTATGACATGAAAATAACAAATGTTGACCTACAAATCAGGAGATGGTAAGTTCTAGTCTTGCTTTAGCCGTGAAAGCTGGCTAGATGACTTTGCCCTCTCTCTCTTTCTCTCAGGCCAGCCCACCTCACTGGGTTGTTGTTGCAGAGGAAACAGGAGGAAGTAGTAGTATGAAAAACGTTTGTTGCCTTGAGTTACTTATAAAATAACAAATATGGGATTAAAAACCCAACAAGTACTATTTCAACTAAGTACTATGCATAATAATAATGCATAATCTTGGAGGTCAATAGAACCCTGTCCTAAAAAGACGTTCTGAGAATTACTAAATCTATTTCCTTTTAAGGAGATGCTGGCTTCCAACTAAACCAGTGTTTCTCAACCTTGGCAACTTTTAAGATGTTGGGACTTCAACTCCCAGAATTCCCCAGCCAGCTTTGCTGGGAGTTGAAGTCCAAACATCTTAAAGTCACCAAGGTTGAGAAACACTGAACTAATTGGTCAAAGGGGATGTAGTTCAATTCCACCCCCCCCACTGGATTTTATTTTGGCATGTATTTTTATTATATACGTAGCCCAAACTCTTCCTATCAAACTTAGTAAACAAATAGCGAACAATACACATAGCTTAGGGTCCTATTATCGGTTTGTGTTCTCTGGGCTTGGTTTCATTACCTGTTTGTCTGGTAATGCAACTTCTACGAGGTTTAAAAAAAAAAAAGCTTGGCGAACACCAAGTAAATAATCAAAGTTGTGTCTGCTGCTATAACCGAAACCAAGGAATACCGTGCCTGAGAAAACCCACATGATCACTAGATGGCAGCAAAGATGGCAAGAGTCCAGAACAACAATGGCACGCAGGTTTCCCCCCTCTTGCACGTGTGCACGCATCTCTCTCTCTCTCTCTCTGGGATCGCGTGTATGATTTCATGCGCGTTTGGAATAAAACAATTTCAAAATCGATTTTTTTTTTTAGGAGAGGTGGATGGCGTTCACAGACTGCTCAATTCAGAAATTTGGAACTTGGTTTAAGGTACTTGATTTAAAGGTCAGCCTGTTAAACGTGGTTAAAAGGAAGGCACTTGATTGATTGATCAATTCAATCCTTTATTGTCAATGCACAATGCGTGCAGCGAAATTGAATGAACTTCCATCAGTACAGTCACACAAACCACAGAATACATTCAAATACAGAATACATCTCCAGACTTATAAACAAATCCCTAACCCCATGAAATCCCCGGGCTGGCACATTTCCACACACACACACACACACATTATTCCACTGGTATGTACATATTGCACTTTGCACTGGCACTGTGAGTCTATTGTATGAAGTCTAGTGGTGTTATGTGGCATATTTTCACATTTACACACACACATTCCACGGTGGTATGTACATGATGCACTGGTACTGTGTGAGTCTGTTGTATTAAGTCTAGTCATGGTGTAATGTGGCATATTTCCACATACATTTACACACACACGCAAAATTATTCCACCGGCATGTACATATTGCACGTTTCCCTGGCATTGTGAGCCTGTTCGTGGTGTTATGTGGCGTTTAGACTTAGGCCGGGGTCGCCATCGACCCGCGTCTCTTTATTTCTTCCCTCCTCGTTCAGCGTGCAATTCCGGCCTCAGGGCTCCCTTGCGGCCAGGCAGGCTTTCCCTGAAGCTCCCGACAGAGAAGGAAGGCGCACGCCAGGGCCGGAAGGTAGCTCCGCTCCGCTCCGCTTGCCCCCGCCTCTCTCTTTTCTCTCTCCCGCTGGAGCCAAACCTCGCCGTCCCTCCTGAGCCGGAGCGGGGAGGAGCGAAGAAAGGGGCGGAAGTGCAAACAAGAGCTCGGGGGCCAGAGGGCTTCGGCTTGGAGTTTGCCCTCTTCGGCGCACACACGGTCACTTTGGTGGGAAAGCGCTTCGACGCCCTCTGCGCGCCTCTCCAGCCGCCTTTGGAAGTGAGTCGCGGGCGGGCGGGCGCTTTGCTGAGGGGAGAAGCGGGGACGGAAAGGAGGAGAGAGAGAGAGAGAGAGGGGAGACCCCCGTCCACCCCACCCCACCTCATCCCCACACCCCGGGGCAGGAGGGAAAGCTTTCCCCACGAGGGGGTCGCGGGAAATGAAAAGGGCGCGCTCGGACGGGGCGCGAAGGAGGCTTTTTGCGCGCCTTTAAGAGGAGCGGCGCGTCCGCGATGGGACCGAGGAGGCGCTTCGGCGGCACCTTGCGGAATTGGGAAGGGCTGGGTTGGTTCGGAGGCGTCGGGGCTCTTCCCCAGGCGCCAGCGGCTAAAGGTTGCGCGGAGTTTGGAGACGGTCGGGGGGGGGGGGGCAAAAGCGGGGAGCTCAGCTGCTGCTACTGCAGGATCGGAGCGCCCTGGGCAGAACCAGACGGAGCTAAAACTGAGAGAAAGAGAGAGACTCTTTTCACCGCCGCCCTAACTCGGTGGAGTCCCTTCGTAGTTCCGTCGCGAAACGTTTCCCTTTTTTATTTTATTTTGTGTGTGTGTGTGAAGCCCTCCCGGGGCGTTGCTTTTTAACAGGTTTGCCTTTTAAACGCTGCTTGTAAGGTGTCGCTTCTTCGGTTCCCGTCCCTCCCTTGGATATCAGCTCTTTGAAGGCAAGAATTGGAAAGCGGCAACAAGTGCCCCGTTTAATATTTGGCTTGGTTACCCCGAGATTAGTTCGCTCAGGTTGCGGTTTTTCTGCTTTTCTTCCCCTCACAACTTCCCAGTCTCTTTCTCTCTTTCTCCCTCCCTCCCTCCCTGTCCCTCCCTCTCTTGGGGGCTCCCCATACCTCCTTTCTTCCTTCCCCAGCCCGCCCCCTCCCAACCCATTTCATCAGCAAGACTTTTACTTAAGTGGCCCGCCTGCCTTGCCTGCTGATAAATCAGTAACTGTTAAAATTAAAAGACAGTGGAAATAAAAATCAATAGGGCCAACAAAAAATTTTTTCCTAAGTAGGTCGATGAAAGTTAAAGCAGATGGGTGAGAAATTTGCTTTATTTTGCTCTCTCTGCTCATGACTTTTTTTTTGGCAGCTGTGACATAATCTCTAGACCCCTTCCGTAGATCTGGGTTTACCCCCCCCCCTAGCTGTTGGTATATTGTCTTTCAATTGTAAGGCATCCCAATTCATAAAATTTCTTGAGATGTGTGTTTAACCGGTGCATGCAGACAAATGCAACTTTTGCATATGTGATGGGTGGATGTGTTGCACATGTTTGAAGCTACCCCTTTCTTCCATTACTCTCTTGTTAACCGGGAGGAAAATATAGATTTGGTAAAAGGATCCACAGGCAAGCTGTTCAAGCACTTTTGCTATTTTTTTTTAGTAAATTTCTGAGGAGCGTTTTTTCCCCAGTAATACTTTCAGGTGCTATATTAAGTGTGTGCTTGTGAGTTGAATAAGAGTAAGCATTTGGAAGCTATCAGTGGAATAGATAGGATTATGGATTTAAGAACCACTGGTAAATTATTAATATTTGATTAGTTCCACTCTCTCTCCTCTTCCCAGCAGACTTGCATACTAAAAACATCATCAAAATGATACCTAAGGCTAGAAGAAAAATATTCCACTTTCCAAGAAACTTTTTAAAGTGTTCCTTTAATGCCAAGTAACCTTTGCCTTGAGAATAGACTGTTTATAATACTCTATCTGGTGTTTTTTGTGCTATAAAATTCTAGTGATTCCCATATGTTATTCCAAACACTTATTGCAAGTTATCCAAAATCAGTTAGTCTTAATTAATAAGATGGTATTTCAATCCATTGAACTGACAAGCTTGTGAAAGAGTGTGACCCAGGATTAATTGAAAGACCTTGTTGTACACTAATGTTCTGTTGTCTGCATTCCTAGCCATCAGTTAGGTTAACCCAATATTATCCTAATTATTGGATGGTCAGTTGGTAATGGCTTAACATTTGCAAATGGTTGCTTATTTAACAGACTGTGATTGGACAAGATATCCCAGACCTAGCTAATATGTAAACCATATACTCCTTGATTCTATGAGACTAAGGCCAGGTGGCACGCAGAGCCATCTTGCTGGGCACACAATCCGGCCAACTTATCTCCAGCTGAGCATGCACATGTGATTGCACATGCATGCATGTGCGATTGCAGAGACCCAGCTGGTCTTCGGGCCTCTGCTGTGCATGTGCGTGATTGCAGTAGGAAATCCAGCTGGTCTTCAGAGCTCTCCAGCACATGCACACGCGATTGGTTGTATGCATGAGTGCCTGCGTGAAGTGCATGTGCATTGCATGTGCAAAAGCTGCATGCATGCGCAGATGGTGCAGTTATGCTGCAGCGCACGTGGAGCCGCACACAAGTGTGGATGGCACACGCATGGCACATGCATGGCACCCAGTAAGTAAAAGGTTTGCCTCCACTGGAGTAAGGCATCAAACATCAAAAGCCCTAGAATGCTGCTAGTTCAAATCTTTGTTCCCAGAGACTGTATTTTTAAAAAAAAATGTTTGTCCAAGAATATTTCTCTTGGAGATACAGTATCTTTAGAAATATATCACACTAAAAGATTTTTGCCAGTCACATGGCATACAAATTTAACAATAACAATTTAAATTTGCATTCTGATCAATCCTAAACATTTTTTGTTGATTTGCCAACTACACTCATCTAAAATAAATGTTCTTCAAAAAGCTACAGTGCCTTACACTTCTTAACTGACCATCCATCTTAGATATTAAATAACTTTTGTACCATTTCTGCTCAGGTTTTATTTTTAGTGTTATAAAATATGCAAATATATGTAAGGGACATCTTCAACCTAGAACATGTTATACCATTGTAACTCATTTGAGATCTTGGGCCAGGAGAAAAACCAGATCTTTCCATTCTAAAAATTAGTTTGGCTGCTTGTAAAAATATATTTCTCTTGCTTAATGCCACTGTATTATATAAGTGACATATGTCAGTTCTTGCGCTGTATTGGAAGAGGTAGGCCAAATACTTCTTTGAAAGCTTTTATTGAAAATCTGAACAATTTTTATTATTGCTTATCCTTACTTCACTATTAATAGTCGTTGTTATTAAACCTATAAAGATAAATGAATTTTCTCTTGTAAAGAATATGTTTTTAAAAGTATCTCTTGTTTGTATACAGTACATACATTTGAAAGACTTAATAGAATTGAATATATAATGTTACATTAAAAAAACAGAATGGATAAATGTAATTATATCTTAAATTTTGATGAGAGAGGATTGATGATGGCCCATGCCATCCTACCTAATATACCTCAAACTTTCTATAGACACGACAGTTTTAGTTTAACATAGCCTAATATCCTGACTTAGAGCAATAATAAACAGGTAGTCCTTGAATTACAACCAAAATAGAACCTTTCCATTATAGTTGTAAATTGTCATGATTGTAAATGGCTCAGTCGCATGACTGACCTGATCATATAATCTTTTTTCCACTGGCTGTTAAGTCAGCCCAGTGGTTGCAAGTACAAACACCATGGTTGTTAAGTGAAACCATTATTCATTATGGTGCGGTTTTGCCAACAACTGGAGGTAAGTGCTATTTTTAGTGAAACCATTGTAAAATAACATGATTGCAGGATGCTGCAAATTGCCATAAATGCAGCCATGTTGCCAGCACCTAAAGGTGTCAACAATTGAGGTATCAACCTCAATTTCATTGAGGGCCGCGTCAGGGTTGTATTTGACCTCGGGGGGGGGGGGAAGGTTTGTGTGTGGCCAGCTTGACGTCATCCGTGTCAGGGGTACCTGTGGTGACCCAAGCAGTCTGCCCATGAAAACAGGCTCCCAAGCTCCATTTTGGGCTGCCACAGCCTGCAACCCTCTGCCAGTGAAAACGGAGTTCCATTTTCACTGGCAGAGGGTTGCAGGAGGCCGTGACAGCCAAAAATGGAGCTCGGAAGCAGGCAGGTCCTTCACTATTTTCAGGGCAGCCCCGTGTGCCAGATCTAAGCACCCTGCGGGCTGGATCTGGCCTCCAGGGCCTTGAGTTTGACACCCATGACCTAAAGTGTGGTCATGTGACTTGGGGGGGGGACGGACACATTGCTGTCAGAATTTTGGATCTGGATCATAAGTCCCTTTTTCAGGTAGGTTATAACTAGGTCGAGAACCACCTGTATGAAATGAAATGAAACATGAGATAGAAAACAAAGAGCATTACTTGTAGAATTCTTTCCAACCCCTTCATAATAGCTCTACTGGGGTCACATGACCACAGAGGGTCTTACAATGGAGGCGTCCACAACTGGATACGTGGAGATGCGTGGAGGATTTCTGGTTTTTTTTCCCCCTCCAGTGCCTAGTCAAATCTGGCCCATTTTCAAACTTAGTCTTTTGTTGGCGTCTTTCCTCACAACAGATTTGGCCCTATTTTATTCACTTTTCAAGAATTGTCCTGCTAATGCATAGACAGAATCAACAGCCTCTTTCCATAATTTTGTTTTAACATTATGTTAAGTTGGAAAACAGAAAGGAAGATAGGATAAACATGCAGACCTGGAATTTCTTACAACCCCTTTGCCAGCAATGGCTACAAAGACTCCTGCATTTTCTTTGTTGTCATGAAATAGCAGGTTGCCTCTGCATAGGTACCTTTGGAAGCATCAGATGGACTGTATACAGTCCATGGTGGGTCATAACAGAAGGGAAACTACAAGTGGGTGTTAGTATGGGTGGGCTGCTTAGTGTGGAACAGTTGGCAACATTTGGAGGGGCTGCCCAGTTATGCACTGGGAAAGTATTTTGTGAGAGGTTTTCCTTCACAGCCCCTATTTGGCCTATTTTTGAACTTCAGCTTTCTTTTGCTGGCGCTTCTCTCTACACTAAATTTAGGCATTTTACTTTTTGGACAGTTATTCTGTGATAGCTAGACAGATATAAACCGACCACTTCTAATTTATTTCCAACATTCTGTTGGGCTGGAAAGACTAAAAAGCTTATTTGGCATATTGCTTATACTATTTAGTCTGTGCTCAGAGCCTTCAGCCAAGTTATAGTGTGTTTTGATCATAAATCATGTTTTGTGGCTTAGCGCAAGGAAGAAACCCAGTCATTCTCATCACCAAAGGATGAACCAATGGGAAAGAATTAACAATTACCTCTTCCTGATAGAGAGGAGGGCTTTTCTGCTTTCCAAAACAGACCCTGTCCCTGTCAGCCTTAATTCTGCCTTCTACAGAAAATGGATGGAATGGAGATTCAGGGAACTAGAGATCAGATTACAATGACACATGCCATCTGTAATTGTGATGTGCTTAGACTGAGTTTCAGTAAAGAAAAGGCCAAATTACACTCTATTGAAATCAATACTTGCAAATGAAAAGAGGAGATTTCCTTATGGAGGAGGAAGTAGTCTTAAGTTCCGCCTTCTAGCAGGCCACAGTCCTGACCTATCCCTCAAGCCATGTATATATGTGGGTATATGCATATATTGGTCATGTTTATGTATTGTATGTTGGAGGTGGTGACCCTTTGAGAGCTGTATGCAATGAAATTTCATTTTAATGTATGCCGATCAGTGTACATTTAAAGTGACAATAAAGTTATTCTAAGTCTTCTATGGCTAAATAAGCCATGACTTCACCTTGTTAAGGATAGACCTCCATGCCACAATGGAAACTAACTTTCATTGAAGTAGTTCTCATCCTGAGTGACTTCTGAACAAATTATGTCTAGAAAATTTTGACTGCTTGGTTCAGCCCATTCTATTTCAGGCAAATACCAGGCATTTTCATTATGCACCCATGTAAAGTATTTCCACTTCGTAAGAGAATGAAATACCATTTCTAGAGGTAAAAGTCATGGCTATTGTTAAATTTAAGTTGTGGATGTCTCTAAACAATACCTGTGGGATGCAGTGGCTCAGTGGCTAAGATGCTGAGCTTGTTGATCAGAAAGGTCGGCACTTCAGCAGTTTGAATCCCTAGTGCCGTGTAACGAGTGAGCTCCTGTTACTATCCCCAGCTTCTGACAACCTAGAAGTTCGAAAGCATGTAAAAACAGAAGTAGAAAAATAGGGACCACCTTGGTAGGAAAGTAACAGCACTCCATGCGCTTTCAGCATTTAGTCATGCTGGCCACATGATCACGGAATTGTCATCAGACAGTGCTGACTCTTTGGCTTAGAAATAGAGATGAGCCCCCCTAGAGTTGGGAACGACTAGCACGCATGTGCGAGAGGAACCTTTTACCTTTAAACAATACCCATGACTTAAATTTATTCTGCATTTTACTGCTGAAATTCATTTTCAGAACAGTTTTGCTCAAGGAGAAGAAGAATGAAAAATACAAAGATGGATAGTAATATGTTGATGAAATTAGGGCTGGGTGTTTTTATATTTTCAGATACAAACATGTTTGTAGGTTTTTTATGCCCCCAATTTTCTGCTGATAATGACACTATAATAATACAAGTAATGCAACATTGGCGCATTTGTGCGTGTATGTTTGGGGGGAAAGGGGCAGTTCAGAACCTTAAGAAAGGATCTTCAGACACTTCATATGAGTTGAAAACTGAGAACCACTAATTCTGATGAAGAATTGCATGAAGATTGTAAAAAAGGAAGCGCTTCACAAAAATCAGGTCAAGGTTGAAAATACCCATTTTTCTTGTGAAACACCATGAAAAGCAAGGGAATCAGTCATTCTTCATCTGAATTGTTTGTATAGACAGGAAGAGAGAGAGAGAGAGAGATCTCTAGAAGAAAAAAAGTAGACTGGCTTGAATTATACTTTCTGCTAAGTTGACATTTGTGCTTTCTGTGGTTCAGGCTAGCGTGATGTGTGAATCCAGTCCTTGCGGCTTATTGAACAAATAATTAAAACACGTACCCCTTTTCTCCCCATGGAATGTTCAAGATTCCCGGAAGAAAATATATAAAAGCTGATTGTGTGGTTGTCTATTATACATTTTGAGGGGTTTCTGTGATTGTTCCTAGATCAGGGATGTCAAACTCCATTTCATTGAGGGCCGCATCAGGGTTGTGTTTGACTTCGGGGGGGGGGGGGCAGGGTGCGTGTGGCCAGCTCAACGTCATTCGTGTCGGTGCCTGCCTGTGGTGGCCCAAGTGCTCTGCCAGCGAAAACGGGCTTCCAAGCTCCATTTTCGGCTGCCACAGCCTCCTGCAACCCTGTGTCAGTGAAAACGGAGCTCAGTAGCTCATTTTTGCTGGCAGAAGCACTGTGGGCCGCTCTTTCCCTGTTTCCAGGGCAGCCCTGCAGGCCAGATCCAGCCCCCAGGCCTTGAGTTTGACACCCCTGCCGTAGATTATACACATTGTACTAAGATAAAGCGGGTTAGCCATTGTGGTTAGTACAGGATATAAACCCAGTAGAGAACATAGCATCTGAGGTAATTATTTTGGATGTTTGGGTTGTGTCTTTAGCATTCAGAATCTTCAAATGTCTCTTACAGATTGTTCCCCTGGGAATTACAACCTAACTGCAGAAGACGATGAACAACTACAGTGTTTCACTGGTGGGTCCAGCTCCTTGGGGGTTCAGGCTCCAAGGTGGGAAGGACTTCAACATGCCTCTCACTATCTCTCGGGTAAGCATGTTTAAAAAGCCTTTTAAGCATCACCTAATCTATCACGTGACATTAACAAATAGTCCTTGACTTATATCTACAATTGAGCCCCACATATGCCTGTTGCTAAGTTGTTAAGTGAGCTTTACCCCATTTTAACAATCTCTCTTGCCACAGTTGTTAAGTGAACCACTGCAGCTGATTCTTAACAACCATGTTTGTTAAGTGAATCACTGCAGTTGATAAGTTAGTAACATGGTTGTTAAGTGAACCTGGCTTCTCCATTGAGTTTGCTTGTCAGAAGATCACAGAAGGTGATCACATGAGCCCAAGATACTGCAACAGTCATAAATGCGAGTCACTTGCCAAACACACGAATTTTAATCAAATGACTACAAGGATGCTGCAATGGCATAAGTTAAAAAATGGTCATAAGTCACTTTTGTTAGTGCTGTTGTAACTTTGAACTTCGGTCACTAAATGAACTGTTGTAAATCGACTGCCTAGAAAACTTTTGCAAATAAAGTATTTTAATACCAATATTTTTGTTGGTTGCTATGATACCTCTTATGAGGTATGCAGTTTTGGGATTTAGCTGAACTTTAAGAGAAGTAATGACTTGCCAGGAGTGGACACTTAAGTAATTTTTCTTACTTTAAATTTAATTTCAAGGGCATGCTCATTTCCTGTTGACCTCCACTGAGAGGAAATGGGCATGGTTCCTACTCTGGGTTAAGACCTGTAAGAGTTGCCTAGTTTTGGTTTGAAGTTAATCCAACTATTAATAGTAAACTGAGGTCTATAGACTTAATGACAACTAATGTGATTAATTCTATAAAATGTCTAAAACACACCATGGTTTAAAACACACGCACGCACGCACACTTTGAGCTTGGCTGTTTCTTGCAGTTGTTTCATTACTTAAACTAAATACGGGCAGTCCTCAACTTATGACCACAATTGAGCCCAACATTTCTGTTGTTAAGTGAGACATTTGTTAAACAAGTCTTGCCCCATTTACGATCTTTCTTGCCATAGGGGTTAAGTGAATTCCTTGCAGTTGATAAGTTATTAACCCGGTTGTGAAGTGAACTTGGCATCCCTTGTGAGAAGGTCGCCAAAGGGGGATCACATGACCTGGAAGACATAGCAACCGTCATAAATATGAACCAATTGCTAAGGACCTGAATTTTGATCACGGGGATGCTGCTGTTTTTAACCGTAAAAAACAGTCCTGAGTCACATTTTCAGTGCCATTCTAACTTTGAACGGTCACTAAATGAACTGTAGTAAGTCAAGGACTGTCTGTAGTAGCATCAGAGCCAGATGATCCCCTAGCACTGATGATGTTACCTAGTTTGGGTAATGAAATGTCTGCAAGAAAATAACCAAGTTCAGGCATCGAGGACTCCTCTCAGCCCTGAGCTACAAATATTCTCCTTTTATCAATACACATGTGTTTGGGAGAGGTTGCTTTCCCTGAACATTATATATCAGTCAAGGAATGGGTGGAGAATTAACTGCTGAGAGAAGAAAATTGTGACCTAATTTGGGCTGGGCTGATCACTAACTAGGGAAAATCCTACATTGCTTGGGAGACAGAAATGTGGCTATGCCTTGGGAAAGGGCAACTCTGTGCCGCCTTTAGCCAGAAAGCGTTTCCTGTTGCTATTTCAAGCTACCGCATTACTTTTTGCAAAGCCTGACGCTTTCAATAAAAAGGAAGCTTAAGTTACTATATCTGTAAAAGGGCCCCTATTGTGTGTGATGATAGTCCAACCGCAGAGGAAAGCATCCTGACCTTCTGAGAGCAAGCAGGTGCCTATCACAGACAAAGGAAATATGAAAGAAATGCAGAAAGAAAATGTCACCGTTCAAAAATGTTTTTTTTCCCCCAATGAGTCAGTGCTTTCAAAGAAACTTCCAACATATTTAAATTCGTCCTAGATTGCCTAGTTTCGTGTAAGAAACTTCCACTAACATATTTAAATTCGTCCTAGATTGCCTAGTTTCGTGTATTTTGTAAAGACTGTCTTTAAAACAGAAGATGCTATATTGCCCCCTTGTTAAAGAATAAATTTACCAGTTCATTGTTTTGTTTAAGGAAATATAGCTAACCAGCAACATATTGAACAAATCTGTTGAAACACATTCCCAATTCTGTTGTAGCTTTTTTCAGAATTTTACAAAACGAACTGCAGTTCAGAATGTGATGTGTATCATGATAAAGTTGCTAAATCACCAAGAAGGGAATCTAGAACACAAAAGGTTTAAACAGTTTCAAAATCAGTACTGCATGTTATCAATGTATCCATGACTATCTTGTGAATAGGATGAATATGTATTGGTAATTGGGTAGTTCATGTTTTTTTTTATTTGTGTTATGAATAGATCTGGAAAACAGATTATGTTAGCACCAAACAATGTTTGGAATTCATTCTGTTTCTGAACATATTTAGAACTGTGTTATTACAATGTTTTTTGGTCCTTTTTGTCCAAAATGGTTTATTGCTTTAAGAATATGCATTGGTCAATGCTTGATTCACTAAACATTGACTATATATCTCTGTATTGTTGTATATCTATTTCTATATCTA
>JAEANM010001638.1:0-26979 GCA_017656035.1 Myanophis thanlyinensis
GAATGGCTGCGTAAGCATTTCACTGCATATTGTACTATGTATGATTGTGCATGTGACAAATAAAATTTGAATTTGAATTTGAATTTGAGAATGGCCTTAAGACCAGTTATTATCTTCAGGCGTTAGGGTTGGGATGTTCTGGGACCACCACAGATATGTGCAAATTTGTGTTGTAGTTCCTCAGTCATCTTTGGTATTGGATAAAGTCTCTGTCGAGATGGATAGGAATACAACTTTCTATGTAAATAAATACAGGTGGTCCTCAACTTACAATGGTTCATTTAGTAACCATTTAAGGTTACAGTGTCACTGAAAAAAATGGCTTATGACTGTTTTTCACACTTACGACCATTGCCGCATGTCACATGATCAAAATTCACATGCCAGTTTGGCAACTGATTCATATTTATGACAATTGCAGTGTCTCTGGGTCACATGAGGAAATCAAATTGACTTAACAACTTAGCAAGAAAGGTTGTAAAATGGGGCAATGCTCACTTAACAACTTAAGTCTTGCCTAGCAACAAAAAATTTGAGCTCAATTGTGGTCATAAATCGAAGACTACCTGTAGGAGATTATAGTTGAGGGTTTGCTCTCCATCCCAACCCAGATAAAGAATTTGAAATATTGCTGTCTTGCTTTCTCATCAAAAAGTAATACAATGACCAAAAGTGGAATGTTGGGTCTGAATTAAAACCATATTTTAGCTGCATTCACTCACAAGATTTCACCTCATTAGTGATTTAACCCATTTGCTGGCATTGTTTAAAAAAAAGGGTGTGTGTGTGTTGGGAAATCACAATATAGCCAAAAGTGCTAGACTACCCAACCCAACAACAAGAAGAAAAGAAAAACTGCTTAACTTTCTCATATTGGACAAATCAAGTTATTACTGCTATGCTTTTGATTTGGCTAGATGTGCTGTCTGAGCCCAGGCATGCCCTACAAAGCGTAGCCAATTTGGCTGGCCAATAAGATTGTTTCAATATTATCAAATATTTGCTCTTTTTAATCCCTTCTTTAAACTTATTCCTTTATTCACCTTTCTTGACCTTTATATTCTCCATCTCTGCTCATGTTAGAAACTTTCATCCATTGATCTCCTTCCTTGCAAGCTATAGCCACCTTCTGCTTTCCCCCACCCTACCTGAAGAGTTCAAGATGGTACAAACCATACTTTCTCTTCCCATTCCTTCACAACAACAATCCTTGGAAGTAGGTTGGGCTGAGGGAAAGAGACAGGCTCAAAATCCTGTAGGAACTTTCAGTGTTTGAAGGAAGACTAGACCCTGGTTTATATTCTGCTGATCCAGCAGTTCACCACTGGACCAGATGAACTGTTGGGCTGAGAAGGAAGGGCTGGTCTAGAGTCACCCCAAGATTATCTATGGCTAAGGAGAGCTAGAACTTGGGTCTCCTCATTTCTGCTCCAACTCCTTTATCATTGGACCAGATTGGTAGCCAGTTCCTCTAGGGACACCCCTACAGATAGTCCTCACCTTATGACCAGTGCAAACATTTTGTTGCGAAGTGAGACAGTTGTTAAGTGAATTTTGCCACAGTTCTTGCCATTCGCTTGTTCAGTGAATGACTGCAGTTGTTAAATTGGTAACGTGATTGTTAAGTGAATCTGACTTCCCCATTGACGTTCCTTGTTAGAAGGTTGCAAAAGGTGATGACATAATCCTAGGGCAGGGGTGGGCAATTATGACTCCTTCGTGACTCATGGACTTCAACTCCCAGAATTCCTGAACCAGCATGGCTGGCTCAGGAATTCTGGGAGTTGAAGTCCAAGAGTCATGAAGGAGCCATTAATTGCCCACCCCTGGAACTCTATACAGATAATCTTCGCTTAATGACCACAATTGGGAACCAAAATGAGTGTTTTTGGCCAGAAACCAGCAAAACTGTCACAATTTGTAGAACACTGTTAAGTTGCAGGAGGCCATACCAGCTGAAAAGGGAACATGGGAGCCCATTTTCACTGGCAGAACACTCAGGCCTCCACAAGCAGCCCCAACACGTGACATTGAGTTGGCCATGCGCATCCTGGCCACGCGCATCCCAGCCCCGGAGGTCAAACACAACTTATGCTAGACCAGGGGTGGGCAATTATGGCTCCTTCATGACTCGTGGACTTCAACTCCCAGAATTCCTGAGCCAGGCTGGCTCAGGAATTCTGGGAGTTGAAATCCACAAGTCATGAAGGAGCCATAATTCCCTACCCCTGATTTAGACCCTTGATTTCAGGCTATGTGCAGATAAATTCCTGTCAGCTCCTTAATATACATGTATCCTTTTGTAGGATTGTGCTGTCATTCTGTAGGGTAGCCACACAATCCTGAGAAAGGCACATTTGACTTCAGGCATTTCCAACAGGTGCTGTCTAAAAGCTTAAGCATGCACTTGAAAGTCCTTTTCCCTTTGAATGAAAAGTGTTTCCCATCGTATTGGTTGAAATGTTGGCTTTGGGCCAGACAAACACATTATAACACTAAGTCTACAGAGCTGATTAACAGCCTTTACTTTGCCTTTTAAAAAAAAATAATCAAGTGACATGACAAAATTTAAAATGTACCTTTTGCAGGTTAATTATAGAACAGTCTCCCCTGCTAAATGGTCAATTAACTGGTCATAAAGGCTGTCTGTGAACATTACTATAAATATAAAAGTAAAACTAAACTTTTAAAATGAAATTACATCTGTATTGGTAATGGCAAGGGGAAAAAAACTTTTTGCTGGGGGATTGAGTTTTATGTATGATGTTGACACCAGAATTGAAATGGAACCAGTGCCTGTCTGATTGAGAATTCTTTTGAGAGAGACTATTCAGTTCAGTTGGAAGACAAAACTAAAATCATTTAAATTACATTTAGTTGTTCTTCTCAAAATCAAAATAACTTGGTTCATATAAATCAATTTTATTTTTCCACAACATTGGTGTTTACAGATTATCTTTATCTAGGAAAGTATGCTAGATGAAGGCTCAAAAGAGGATAATATATTAATGGCTGCCATTCTACCGATGCTTATTTCCCATTTGGCTACAATTTTAAAAAGAAATTTAATTGAAGTTTTGCATCATTCTTTCTCCACAACATCTCCATAAATACCAGTTTATAAGCTTGGCTGGCCAAGAGCATTAAGGGGGAAAAAAAAACCTTCACTTTTCCTACCAGGAAATCAATTTTTCAAATAGAGCGTTTTCCTTTTTTTTTAACGGGATAGTTATGTGCAAACCTCGAGTTGTGGTAGTTTGTTGAATGCATTCAGAAACATTTGCATTGTTTTAAAAATGAATAAATCACCTGATCTAAACTGATCCAAAAATAAGTCAAGAATTATAACTAATCAGTATATTCTACACTTAGTATACATAATTTATGATCTAATTTTAAAATAGTGAAAGGCATGAATTTGTTGAATTACATTTCTATTTTAGAAAAAGTAGAATTATACCATATGAAAACATTAATGTCTACATACTGATTTATTTGTAGGTGATGGGAGAAGGAAAATAAATCTTCTTGCTAGCAAGTGAGATGAAATTGTAGGATTTCAGCATTTCTAAGTTTCATATGCACAAATGAAACTGCAAATTACATTTTTTCACATTTTTTAAATAAAAGCTTTTTTCCTGGTGCTACTTTGTTCTAATAAAAGAAGCCATAAGGCTTTGTTCTTGATCCAATTTTCCAAGAAATAACCTGCATTCTCATCCCAAGTAGTGTGTGCAATAGCTTTTAAAAGTGTAATTGAATTTTCAGCAAAATAACAGCATGAGATCCACACAGAAGATATGAATCCCTTGTTTTTCAAAATGATAAACTTTCTGTGCTCTTAATTTACCATATTATAAATCAAAATTAATAGCTCTCACAATTTCAGCATTTAATCTCATGAGTAATTTATCCGGAAATTATTTGTACCTAGGTTAAAGAAAATTAATGAGGAAATTTGGACAATATTGCTTGTGGCTTAATTCCAAGGTCTCTTTAAGATGAGTTATATTAACACTAGGAACAGCATGTTGCTGGTCTCTTATTAGAATGGTCAGATATGGGTAGCTAGATGCATTCTATGAGGTACAAGCTCTCTATTGGGAATTATTGGGAATTGAACTCAAGTACCTTGCAGATGGATGACTAAATACAGTATAATTTAACATCTGTTTCTCTCTCTTCTGAGACCTTAAGGGAAGGTGGATTTTATATACCATTCTGATGCCCTGTAAAAGATACATTTTCCCCATAAAATATTATCAGTTTCTCCTAAAAGCTTATCTATTTCTATATTTCACTCAGCTCCCTCTATTGAAATCAAATGTAACTACCAACATAAAGGGAAAGTTTCAGGTGTGCAATCTACTCAGATAGGACATTCATAAAACCTTGGTAGTAATAAGCAACACAATTATGTATTTATAAACACTGTGCATGCTAAAACTCTAAAAATGCATTGTTGAAATACAGTACTTGTTCATGAACAAAACCCATTCAAAACTGCCAGCTCGTTGCTTTTCTGGCTGCACAATATCCACACATATTGGATGCAAGATGATGACCTCTGGAAACATCTGGATTCAAAAGAGCATAACTACAACAAAATCACAATACTGCGTTCCAGGAACATTATTTATTATTCATAGACTCAGTAGGCAACTGTGTGGTTTGGTTCATGATTAATACTGCAAACATAATTATGCCACTTGTTTACAACTTAGAAATTAGAGTACTAATCCAGTATTGTCACAAATGAACAAATTCTTTTGAGTGTTTTTAGATTTTTCTGCATAGCATGTTTTCCATGCATACACTCAGTAGCTACAATGTGAAAATACTTTGAGGGACGTAATGAAGATGGAGCTAAAAGGATTGTTATCTTTAGCTGCATGAAATCCCCACTACATCAATGTTTTTCAGCAGTTTTTCAGGGAAGGGCAATAATACACTTTTCTACTTGGTTGGAATTGTCCAGTTGTGGAAGCACTGCCATCAGTCAGATCAGCTGTTTGCTCTTAGTCAAGCTTCTTCATTCATTATAGCAACCCGGAGTAGAATAATAGAGAGGCAGAAACAAACAATAATGTCTAGACATAAATATGGAGAAGTGACATTTTAGGTCCCTTCAAAGCATTATTTTAAGGCTGTTTCTAAAAGCCAAGCATATATTGAGAATATCCATATATTATTCAAAATACTGTGCTTAATTTTAATACTTAAGACTATAAGTAACATCTGTGTTTGCAATAGTGGTGAATATTGGTGTATTTTGCTTTTATGATATCTGAGATATTTTTACTCTGTGTATACCAATGCTTCTGCAAGATGTGATAGTAACTTAGGCACCTTTAAATATTAACCACATTGATAGAGGATATATATATGTTAGTCATGAATTCTAATAGAATCTCCAAGTTTAAAAAGTGGTATTTAAAAAACCAATTGCTTAAAAGGAAATAAAAAGTGGAATACTTGTTGATTTTTGAAAGGATCTTGCTGAATTCCATTGGAAATAAAATGCTGGATGGGCAAATGTTGGAATACCTTTGAAGTAAATTAACTTTAGGCCTATTACAGTTATATCAATTTTAATATATAAAAGTACAATTTAAAGGAAAATCGTAAATATAAGGATTTGTATTCATGTTCACAAAATAGCATCAATTCATGACTGGGCTATTAATAGCTTCAAAATATAATGAGCAATTTCTTCTCTTTGCAGTGAATCATATGAAAGTTACTCCCATGGATATAGCTACAGCCTCTCTACTGAATGTTTTCAATGGAAATGAATGTGGAGCCGAAGGATCCTGGCAAGTTGGGGTGCAGCAAGATGTGACTCACACAAATGGATGTATTGCTTTGGGAATCCGACTGCCTCACACAGAATACGAGATCTTTAAAATGGAGCAGGATGCCAGGGGGAGATACTTGCTATATAATGGCCAGAGGCCTAGTGATGGCTCCAGCCCTGACAGACCAGAAAAAAGAGCAACTTCCTACCAAATGCCCTTAATTCAGTGTACCTCAGCAGCCCCAAGAATAGAAGGAACATTAGAAGAAAACATTCTAGGATGGTATAATAGTGGAGCATCAGCAAGCAATTCCTGTGCATTTGTGCTAGCCACAATAGTGGCTATTTATACTGTGCCACACTTGGACCTTCTCAGCTAGAACATTTTGAAATTTCTCAGATAAGGGCAATATAGAAATTGGGATTCACGAGAATGACAAAGGGCATTTTTAAGACAAAAAAGAATAATTATTTTTTTATGTACTTGAATGCCTATTTCTCATGCTTTCCTGTATTTGAATCATGAACAGCACTCATTTCTTTGAGCTTCATCCAGTCTGATCTATGGTTGACATGACTGCACAATAGTAATTGCACTTTAAGACTGCAGTTTCGTTATTTCATGTTAAAAACTGTTACAACTAACCAAACATATTCTGCAACCTTTCTTCCATCAGCTTTGCTGTTGCAGTCCGTTGAATTAAAAAAAATTTCTTCACTGAATTTAATTATCAGGTATTATTACTTTTATCGTGCCAATACTAGAAAACTGCATCTTTCTTAAGCTACAATGTACATATGTATATACAAAAAAATTCAAACCATGGATGTATCTAAATATACTTTTATAGATTTTACATATTAAATGCTTAGAATAAAATAATGGAATGACAAATATAAAATGTTCAAAAATTGAAAATGTATGAAGATTTTGTGAAATTAAATTCAGTGATGCAGAGTAACACATGACACGTTTTATATTGTTGCTCAATACAGGATAATTTAATTATTTACTGATTTCCAATAACTTGTAATTAAAATTGTAAAGTAAAATGGGGCAGGAAAGATAGTTAACAGTCAAAGTATTTTTTAAATATATTTTCATGAAAGAAATGTCATATTCATTGCACGTACCTTGAATCTCATTTTATTAAAGTGGGAAATTCATTAAAACAGGTTTAAGTTCTAATATCATTCTTTACAAGGAAACTTTTAAAACTAAGACCGTGTAGCAGTTCGTTAAATAACAGAGATTTATAAGCAACTTAAGTCAAATTGCAAGGCAATTTTAGATGAAGAGTAACTCCATCTTTATTAGTAATGGGAAAGAATACACTACAAATATGTATCATTGTTACTTTTCTTTAGAGTCACAGCTCCTTACTAAATATAACAAGTCCAGAAAACAGTATTTTGTAACTTCCTTAATTTTAGAATTGGAATTAAGAATACAAGAAAAAGTTAAAAGTGAAGCTTATCTTTTAAAATGAAAAACTTTTTAATGTCATGTTTAATTGATTTCTACAAATTAACATTGTAGCTTATAGTTTACTCCCTTTTTAATAAAATGCATTATTGAAAGCATTGTAAAGATCTGAATATGAAATTAAGAAAAAAATTACCTGGTTTTTTTCCAGGTACGTCAAAGCTGAATAGCAATTATATTAAGATTGCTTTTTGTTAATATTATTTTTGAATCTTTACAGCTAGCAATAAATGTAGAAAATCAAAAGTACATTAGTACATCATGATCTTTATTATTTCTCAAACATTTCTAAAGATTTTAAAATATCATTTACCTACTTCACTTTGGAAGACAAAAGTATAATTCTGCAGTAATGACAGTTGTATTTAAACTCCATTATTTTTGAGTTTTTAAATTGATAAGGTAGCAATTTAGTTTTTAATTTAACAGTGAGAAACAGAAGACTTGAACTTCCAGTCAGTACTCTATACTATACTCGCTTCCATGTAGTTTCCACAAACTATTTGAGGATTTATGTGCATGTTTATTGACACAATTTCCTCTCCAAGATTTCAGTTTACATACTGAGCTGATTGGCCCTTCCACTTTTATATTTAATAGGGAAGATCACAAGGATGTCACATGTCTTTAAATTGAACTTTGCATTAAAATAATGTATATAATGCATTCTATTGTTTAATGCTAATAAAGGGACTGAGCTCTGAAATTTTCATCTCCTGGTATCTGGGTACTGAAATTTACACTAATGCTGGCTTAAATAATTTCCTTCCAATTGTATTGAAAAGAAGCAAAATATACTAAAACCAAAAGGAATGGACAGATGAACCATAAGCTTCCATTAAAATGAAACAAAAAACAAAAACCCATAAATGAGCATTCACAAGATGTATCAAAACAAGAGATGTTCTTAAGAACAAATTAGTATCATTTGAAATATTCCATTGATACACTAGCCACATATTAATTTCCAGAAAGAGGGAATTCATTTATATTAAAGGAATTCATTTAAATATTGAAAACTACATGTAATCAGCTGTATTTTCTGATATTGACAATGGATTTACATGTGTGCAAAACTACACCTACTGTATAGAAACCAATGCAGTAATCCTCTGCACTTAAACAGTGTTGGAATGTGGGATCAGCAGGCTGCAATGTGTGGATTCAAGCATGGCTCCACTTTTTAGATTGTAAACTGGCTTTATATTTACGTGTGTCCAGGAATAAGATATACTTTTTCTTAATATTTTATCCCTGTTCATTTTCTAATTTAAAGTGCTTAGGAAACTTGAGCACATTAATTATGTTAATACCCTAAATACATGAAACTAATTACTAGAAGAATAACTAATTCTTCTAAATAGAACGTGTTTTTGTCAACTACAGCTGTCTCTCATTTGTTGCTATCCAGATGTGTTCAGATTGAAACTCCCAACATTCCCTTAGGAGCTGTGGTTACAAAATCTCTTAAGCATGCAAGTCTATGAAAATTGTTCTGTTAGATTGCAAGATGAAACATTTTGCTGTTTTACAAAGAAGTGATATGCTATAGTGAGCATTACATTCTAGTACGAATTAGCAAATTCATATAGATGAAATGGTGTATGTCAAGTAATTGTTAGAAATTAGCTTTACCTTATTCACTTATTTGAAATTCTTTATATCCAATTTACTTTTAAAATAGCAGGGCAAGCTTACAAATAACTTGGCACGACATAGAAGCTATTGTTCAAATTTTTCGTTTTGCTCTTACATTCTTTCTGAGGGGATATATAAAATCTTCACCTACCATTTAATATTTCCAACTCAGAATGCTTTTGTTTTGTAAAAGTTTCAGAGTAAATAGGAATTTTATATTCATTAATCTGCTGGCTATTCTGTAATGCATTAAAAAGGAATAAATGGTGTAAGCACTTTTTTAATGAACACAGCAAGATGGTTTATGTAAAACAACTATTCGCACAAGCCTGTGCTAGAAACCAAATCTACACAGAAAAATGTTAGGAGATCCAACAACAATTAAAATATTGCCATCTAGTGGTATTATTTTTCCTCAAAAGATGGATGTAGTAATTCAATGTAGTAATTATATTTATCTAGCAATATTAGTCATTTATTTACAAGTCAGGGTAGGCAGCCAAACACTATGATAAAGTGTGGAATAAATAAATAAAAATGTGGAATAAAATGTGATAAATGGGAAAAAAATCCACTGGTCTAACCAACTATTAAAACTATCGCAAACATCTAGATTGCTGAGAAAGCCATTTTTTAAATAAGGCTCTGGTCTGAATTTAGTTTGGACAACTGGTTTTCAAAAACATGTTGAAAGCGAACTATTCAATTTATTGTATAATCTAAAACTTTTATTTTAGGACTGATGCTATATTAAAAAGATTATATACAAATTGGGTTGCATCAGAAAATAGGAATTGTTAGAATATTGTAAGCCTGACAGTCCTTAGGACACCCATTTTGCCTATTCTGTTCATGTAACTCAGGCGTGTCAAACTCACATTGCCATGGCATCGTCACATGAGGTATTAGGGCTTGTTTCCTCTTTGGTAAATAGGGTGGGGGCAGGGCCAGCACATGACGCATCCAGCCCATGGGCCACGAGTTTGACAGCCCTGATGCAACTCCTCGGTGTATGTATAAAAATTGTTGGTCAACTCTGACTTAAGAGACAGGTGTCCATAGGCTGCAGTCAAGAATCAGGATGGTGGTGTGACTGACAGTTTTTCTATTGTACGTTTTTATGCATCACATCTGGTTTTTTTTAATGAGGTATACATAAAAAACAGGCAGAGCTTTGCATTCCTGCAGACATCTGTATAAGGTGGTTTTAAAAAACAGTTAAAATGAAAATGGCAACAGGCAAACTAGAGTTGTGATACAAAATCTGTTTTTCTGTATTTAGAGAAAGGCAATTTAAGATTTGGAAAGATTTACGAACATTGAAATTGTTGAACATATAATGTACAATTCTGTACATTGTAATAAAGTAAGCATTTTCTATTTTGCTTCTTTCCCTAATAATGTATAGGTCTCATTAGCACTAAGAACAGAGAAGATGAGAATGGCACTGAAAGCTCAAACCACATCCATCAATCCATTTGTCACTCATCCTGTAATCCTCATTTGATCTATTTCTGCTTTTGAGAATTGAAGAACGTTTAAACTTGCAGTTTTTCTTAATAAAGGCAAATCTGAAACAGGTGTCTTCTTTTATTCAAGTAGCTCCAGAGCCAAACAAATAATAAATCTAATTCTGCAAATTTAAGATTTTATCAACTCAAGAAGTTTTATTTAACAAAGCACAGTCTCAGTAATAGATAAGCAGAACAGAAATCTTCGCAGAGATAACTTTAGCTAATCTCAGATGTATAGATAATCCTATATAATTTTTATTTTGGTAGCTTCCATGTAAACCACTTTCAGGGGTGCCCACAAGAACATATCTTTCCATCCTTTCTAGTTTAGGATAACAGCTACCATAAAAAGAGCACTCAAATACTTTCAAGATCATCAAGGCAGCAGCTCAATCTCAGAACATTCTCACTGTGAATACCAAGATTTATACATTGACATTTGGGAAATGGCACAATATAACATACAACTGAAAAAGTGCAGAGTAAAATAAATGACAAAATATATTCAACTTTTCAGAGAAATTTTATGTTTAAGCAGCTAATCAAATCCAGGATGATTTATTTTTCATATTACATTGAATGCTTATTCGAATGAGCATGTATGAAATGTGATACCTCAAAATTTTATCAAACATAAATTATTAACACAGCAAACAAGATGTTCAGTATGATCTGATCTTAATAAAATTTAAGTACTGTAGTGAAAATATAGTTGTCTAGCTTCTTCAGATTTCTGGAATCAGACTGTATGCCAAAACAAGTTTTCTAATACAAAATACTTCTATGAGATACAGTATGTTGAATCATTAATCACTAAGAAAGAATTAATTTGCTTTTGATATATATGTAGGCTGTCTGAAATTTTTCTGTGACAATTAGGGCTGGCATGTTTTAGAGAAAGATGCAATGGAGGCAAGTGAAAAGATTACAATTTCAATAATTTCTTGCTTGAAAACTGGTACTAGAAAGTAATGTTAGTAACAACTTTTGGTCTCAAATATTGTTACTTTATTACAAGGGCAATAGATTGTCACCTAGTGTGTAAGTTTACACATTTTGCAGAATACAGAAAAAGTATGTGTAATAAGATAGCGTTATAGAATCAGGGAAAAAGGTTTCCTTTAATTCATAAATTCACAAATTAGATAAAAGTTGCTGAGTCAAGAACAAATTCAAACTGCCTCTCAAATTATCCATGTTTCTTCCGTTAGATAAGAATATGCCTATTCTTATGTAATTGCACTGATTCATAAAATATACTTATCTGAGCACAAATATCAACATATCCCAACAAGCCAATATTTATTGAACATAATATTCAAATTCAATGGCCTATTTTATACACTTGATTACATAATAGGCTATGTTAAATTTTTATGATTGCTACCAAGAACTAATGGGACACTCGCCATATTTTCTGCATTCTGCATTTCTCCTATAATCCCTAGTTTTAGTATAGGTCATTTAGATGTTCAGGAATTATAATCCAAAACAATTTGTGTGCATCTAGTTGCCAGCTTCCCATTTTATGAATACCAAGTTTTAATTTATTTTATAGAATTTGCACTCAACAGAACAGAAATCTCTTGCATTACAAAAACCAATGGGTACCATAAATCCTTTGCAATTTTTGTTAAGATTCACTCAGTTCATAATTTGTAGTGTTATTTTCCCAATATCTTTAAAACCGTCTGAATGCACAAGACTTTTGGCAATGAGAAATTCACTGGAAAACTCATTTTAATTTTACTTAAGCATAAATTCTTTTAAATCAATTAAACAGATTTTGGGCAGAGCTTCTTTCTCACTTTATACAAGAAGCAGGAGAAAAATATTTCAGGACTTTTAAATAATTTTGCTTTCTGCTATAATTTCTTGCCAAACCTTAAATATAAGGCTTGCCTCATGCAAGCTGCAGGAGCCAATAAATCACTATACGTGAGAACTACTACAGTGGACACACTGCACTTTCTGATGGAAGCACTTACTAACAGGAACAAATATGTTCCTCACATTGGTGTACACAAGCAAACAGGCAAAGTTCTAACCATTTCAGGAACAGACAATTTAATCCGTATTACATAAATTCACTAAATACAGTTGGTATCATCCAGAATCACTCCTGAGAGTGAAATAGTTCAGCATTACATTTTATATACAGTTATGAAAAGATTAAAAACTAGAAGCGCATCCACAAACAGGATTTTCTCACTCTACTTACAGTAATTATTGAATCATTCCATAATATTTGTCTTTGAAAGTCTTGCCCTGCTAAGTGGCCCAGCTTGGGCCCTAATTCTACACATATGATCATCATATTATAAGCTGTGGAATGCTTTCGTTATTGTTGTCTATTTCATTTGTGGCAAGAGATATGCCAAGGTTAGAGTACTTCCTCATACTATGTTTTGCCACAGTTCTGGCTATCTGTAATAAATTCTAAGTTCAGGCTAATAAACACTACAGTTTTTAGCCAGTGCAAACCATTGTAGCTTTAGTTTACTTTAACAGCGAACATATCTTTGAAGCTTTCTTCTTTCACAGAAATATCAAAATGTTATCTAGAAGTTATAGCCTGAACATAAATCTTCCTTGTAATCTCTTCCAGTGATCAACTTCCTTCAAGGAATAAATGCTTTCTCCTGATGTATCAGTTGTACAATACAGTATGAACAACGCTACTGCTTTTAGAACCAATTAAGTGAGAACCGGTTATGAGCACGCTTCTTCAAGTCACCAAAGTCAGAATGCAGATACCAGAAGACACAAAGAGTAACTGTATTTGCATGCTTTAAGTGAAACATCAGGCAAGTAGTTTGTTCTTCATCTTCTTTGTAAATTGCAAGATGTTTATAAAAGTTTATCACACCGAATTGTGATGGTACATGACATAAGTAGCTCTTCCATTAAAAAAAGCATTAAAAATCAAAGGCAACCAAGATTTATATTTTTCCTAGAACAGTTCTCTGCTATGTAAAATCTACATAGCACTGCTTCATTACATCCAAGGACATACAAAGTTCTGCTTATAAGTATAAGCCTTCCAAAATATCAATTTCAAATACTTTCTTACGATGGATTATGTAAAATAGTTGTATTGTGCTTTCAAAATCATCTAATTAATGACGTGAATACCGGAAATTAAATAAATCACAAGGTTGTGCAGAAAAAATATTCAGACCAAATAAAATGAATTTTATAGAATTAAGATAGGCATAGCTAATAGGCAGCTGTGCCAAGACATTTACTGAACAAGGCTTACTTTTTTTACAAAACTAAATGATCAGTGTTTTCTCAGTGTTAATTTTGGGTTATTTGGAAACCTTATAAGGAATGTTCTTCCATGGACACTTGGCCTAATAAGTCTGGATGAAAAATCCAGATACAATTGATTCTATAAATTTAAAGAAATATCAGTGATATAACAGAAGTATCTGAAAAACCCAAAATACTATTTTTAAAAAGTAAATTTAAAGTATGTGTCCCATGTTCCAAAACAAATTAAATTCTGGTCTTTTTCTAAAAAGCCAGGTAATTTTACAGTTGCTGCTACACAATATGGAAACTGCTACATTTCTTCTGAAGTTTCACTGGCACCAGTCTAAGCCACAACTAGTAAACAATATAAATCTGTGACAAGAAGCAGGTTGTGTATAGCATATGTTGTAAAATCTTTCTAAAAGAACAATTCACAGAAACAAGCTACCCATCAGAAAGTCTGTTAACAGTTTTATTATTTCGTTTGTTAAATACCATGGGACAGGGCTGTCAGGATGATTATTTTTTTTCTTCCACAACCACCTCACAAGGGTAAGAAATTCTGCCATGATATCAGCAAAGTAAGGTGAAGGAAAAAAAATGTATACACTAAGAGGAACATTTCCCCACAGAATGCCTCATCATTTTCCTGAACAAGCGAATTAGCATTCTAATAATCATTCTTTCCAAGAGGCAAGAATAACAGATAAAATTTGAAAAGGATTATTAAAATAACATTTACAAGACTTTGAACAATTTTAACTCTTATTAAAACCACAAAAAGAAAGAACAATTCTTTATTTATGAGTTTTCGTAAAGGACTGAATGTGCAACTGACACCTGCTATTAATGAATTAATATACAATTTTGTCCAGCAGCCGAACAGTTTGTCTTTTTATCGTGTTGTCTAACCGTGCAAGATCATTAGAGGCAAAGCCTGTATGATGCTGTACACAAAAATGGTCACTTTGGCCATACTACCAATGAAGTGGTAGGTAATTATTTTTTTCTGGCCAAGAAAAAAAAGGAAGCAGCATCTGCATGCTTCTCTCTCTCTTCTCTCTCCCTTTCTACAAGATGAATTTCCCTAAAAAGAATCCAATGAAAATGGCTGCAATTACAACAAGGAGTGAAGGAAGAGGGTTGGAGCCATTATCTCGGAGGGTCAAGCCTGATGGTCCAGGTTTGTCTGAATGTGCCACCTTTCTCAGCCTCAAGCCTTCATCCTGAAAATACATGGAGGAAATTAATCAACAGAGGGAAAAATCACAAGACCATATCAGGCCCAAATATAACCAGCATGCATTTCACAGAAGTATTTCAATGCTATGATATACTATTTATTTATGCATTCTGTCTTTTAAGATAAAGGGAACATAAAATATTAATCTTAAATAGAAAATGGGAACTAAGAAATTTCCCCATCCATATGATTACTGTAATAGTATGATTAAATATTTAAAATAATTGAGAACAATGATTTGCTGGAAACATTATTTATTTATTTTATTATTTATTTCAGCTTTAGGTGATATAGAGAAACTTCTAGATATTTAACACCATCACAGCTTTACAGAAAGTTGAAGAAGAAAAAGTTAAGCCTAAATTCACTTGTAAATATGACTACTAAACTACTAAAATAACCTGATTCACATTTAAACCACATTTTTATCTGTCTTGATTAACGGAAACACAACGTAAAATCTTTAAATATTAGGTGTACTGTATGTGTACATTTCATTATAATTTTAGTAAATTTAGCTGCCTTATGTTTCTTAAAACAGGTATTTTACCATCATTATTGTATTGGATTAGTATTCTAACCTTCCAGCATAGAAAAACTATTATAAACAGCTTTGTGTAACCAATTTTTAAAACTGTATTTCATGAACAAATGTTTAAAGTCCAATTCTACTGGTGAACTTATTATGTATCTGCAAACTTACTCTCAGATGTCTATTTTCCTCTGATAATTTCACAACATCTGCCTGAAGTCTTTTGCATTCTTCCACTAGCTTCCTTGTTTCAGTGTCATTAAGTGAAACACTATGTGATTTTGGCACCAGACCATCTTGTTTTGCTGCATTAAGTATTGGAGCAGATTTACTTGTTTCTATTTCATTCTGGAAATATTTAAAAAAACAGATTAAAATTGGTATTTCAATGTTTATTACTTTTAAAAATGCAGGTAATTCCCAAGAAGATAAATATGAAGATCGGGGAACAAGCAGCCAGGAATTGCAGGGAGCCAGGTGGCAACCTGCTCAGTCACCCATACTGAAACGCAAGAGACCTGGGGGCCGGAGAGGACTCTGGCAAGGCTTGGTGCGGCCGCTTCTGTTGCGAGCCCAGTGAATATGGTGGCTCATGGCCTCGGAAGCAACTACGGGCACTGTGCCTAGCCCCCGCTGCCTCGGGAGCGACAGCAGAGGTGGGGATGGGAGGCAACCCCCTGAAGCATGTTGCCGATTGTTTAGGGTGATATCAGCGCAAAACCCATCTCCAGCGCCTGACAGGCACCCTAGAAAGATCCCTGCCACCACCACCCCGCCGCCTAAATTGGCAGCAATCAATCCTCCACCTGGGAGAAGGCCTGGACTTCTGGTCCTGAATGGTCCTGTTGCTGGCTACTATTAAGGGCCTGCCGAAGTCTCCCAAACGCCCCGCAAATGGCAATAATAAACGGCGGTTTTGGTGTGGCCGGCGCTTGTGCGGCTCGGCTTGCTGGGGCATTAATTGGCAGGAAACCTAAATCAAAGGCCTGTCAGGCACGTGCTGAGGGATCTGCAGGGAACATTCCGATCGAAAATCCCCTTGCTTCTGCCCTTCGTTTTAATTTCAGTACTTGAGGTCTGTCACGGGGATGTTGGGACAAATATTTAACTCACGATTGATGAATCAACTGTGTCAGGAAGAAATATTTTTGTCCGTTGAGTGTAGGAGATAAGTGCTCAGTCTGATCTAGGCCGATGACTGAGTAGAACTGGGACAGGGGGAGGAGCCTGGTCCCTTTTAAACATTTGAAACTCAGTCATCAGATCTAGGAAAGACAAGACAAACACAATATGTGGATTATCTCTCTACACTTGACGGAGAATTATATATTCACTCTGCATTTCATTCTAAAATACATTTTCTAAAGAATTAATATATTTATCCCCAAGGATAAAATGGATAGAAACTGTTGAGACAAAGTTACTGAAAAGATTAGAAGACCATGAATGTTTCAAGGCTTCCACATACTATTATTTTCTAACTATAGTTCCATCTATTAAAATTTAAAGCTTGTCATATTGACATTTGGATAAATATAGCTTTGAAAACTAGGAAAGAGAGATGGAAGAGGGATATTTATAAATTACATATCATTTAAATCAAAGCATCAATGGCACGTACACAGAAAATGCCGTATACATACAAAGAGACCAGTCTGCAACATCAGTCAAGAAAATATTTTAAGCAGATTTTTGTCACAGTAGTTGCAGTATAAACAATATTTGCATTTTCTGCCAGTAGTTACCAGTTTCTACTGGAAGAACATGGACAGAGTTTTTTCTCAACCCCACAGTTCCACCACTTTTGTGCACTTTTAGTCCCTAATCCTTATGAGCAGACATAGAGATGCTGTAGTGGGGAGGAGAAAATCCAATCATGAAATTTCATGATCATAAAATTAAGCTTTCTAATTTTCGTGTGTGTGTGTGTATGCACACACACATACTCAATGTTCTTCTACTTTAATTAATAAACTTGACATGCCTCTTTTTTAAGTTAACAACAGCAAATTCACCAAACTATGATTAGTAAAATACATAATTTAGAAATGAATAAAAGTATCTGTTCTCATTAATACCATGCCATGGCTTGGTTTTACACATGAATCAAGTCTACCACTAGATTCAAATGATCATACCTTACTTAATAATCTTTTGTTGTATTCTGCTCCTTCATGCTAAGTGACAGAACAAATAAAAAAATCTTCTGTTAACTACAACTTCCTGTTTCAGCAAGAAAGAAATAATGTCATTTTAATGTCATAATTCCCAAATGGGGCACCAGACTGAATTCATAGGGACACTGCAAAGTATTTTAAATTTCTGAAGGAAACTCTGTGATACTTGACATCTGCCAGACATTGCACAAATTGCTAGCCTAGGAGCAAAGTGAAAAAATTACAAAGACACAACAGGAACCATGAACTAAGAGGGAACCTCTGATTTAATTGATTTGGAATAAACCATTATAATTTTAAATCCCGCCATCTACAAAGCAACAGTGAACTACTTCCTATTTTGAGTAAACTGTTAACTGAAGAGTTCTGGGTTTATTTAATCTCATCACAAAACAAGAAAGCAAAAGAATCATATGAACTTGTAGAAACCTTGTTCCTATCTCTGTTTATTTACCAGATAAATATCATCCCAACTAGTCCAACACCGTTTGGGTTGAATTCAGTTGCTGAAGACGGCTTGTAGAAAAGATCCCCACTGGTCCTACCTTAATTCTTTTAAAAAATTTAATAAATAAATACAAAAATTCTTAATTCTTAATTTTGACTCTTCCAAGTGATGTATTTCATTTTCTCTCCTTCCTATGCATCTCAATCCTAGAAATTTGCAGCAGTCCAAATTTCACAGAATTATAAATGATGCAAATTTTAAACAAAAATGTATACAATAGAAAATAACAATGTAGCTTGTTTTTCACTTTGACTGAATTGAACATCCTTGACTTTGAGTCTCTTTTGATATTTTTCTTAGCTAGCTTCAATGAACCACTTTAGAACTAGAAAAATCTTGAAGCTTTCAGCTCCCTCAACAAACCTGATCCATCTTGTGTTTGACCTCACTGCCTGGTTCCTTCATGCCAATCTTCTGTCTATTATTTGCAGGCTCCTGAAGAAAGTTTCTGTTGGCTGGAGTTATGTATACAGATCTTGATGAAGATAAAACCTGAGATGGCAGGTAAGACATGCCCTCAGCACTCAGGTGATCTCTCACTGCAAGGCTTAAAGGAATGACTAAACCAACGGCTAAAGGATTAGGGTCTGGAACCCCATTCTGCTACTTAGAAAAACATAAATGTTATGTACAAACAATTAAGCAATAGCTTATAAAGCATTGGAACAAACAAAAATAAAGTTGCCTTTAGACACTGAGTTTTATAGACTAAAACTAAAATCCTAATGCATTTTTGCAGAATTAAGCCCTAAAAGATAATATGGTTTAGTCATAATACATACTACAGACAGAACTAGAAATTCAATTCAGGTCAATTTTTTTATAATTTTGGAGCAAAAAACATTTGTTTCCAAATGTACAAATAACTTAAATTGCCACAAACTTAAACAGCAAAAGCAGCAAACTTCTCGATGTTTGCAGCTCTAAGGATCTTGCACAAAGTTTAATTTTTATGATTATAAACATAAGCACCCTAATTTGGGCTGATTTTTTTAAAGCCTCTTTTTTTTTTGCTTGAACTGCTTTTCCTCTTAATGTGGCATCACATCATTAGATATGTTACTTACCAGACTGAATGAACATTCAGCACTCATAAATCACTGATTTATCTGGTATGGTAAATACCACAGCTATGAAAACTGGATTGAAACCTTTCTGCATGAATATTTTGGTTTACACAAAAATGAAATCTATGAACTTTATCGGAACTATCATTGTTCCACATCAAAAACACACTAAGTCTAATCACACTTCAGGAGTGAGTCATTATTCCGTAGCTATTAACTATATGCATTCCACCAAATATTGAGATTTTTCTCACAAAGGCTATCTTATATATTATGTGAATATTAATCTTCACATAACTATAATCAAAATAGAATAAAAGTAATACTGATGGTAATTGGACCCAAAATTTCAATCACTAAATAATGCAGTCATAAAGCCCAACATGATGTAAGTGCATCACTTAGTGAGGGCGACTGTGGCAGCTTCCAATACCATCATTAAATGAGGATCATCGGTCATTAACTTGTGACTTCCTCCTGGCTTCCAGAAGCAATATCAACAGGGAGGGTGGCTGGAAGTCACGAGGCCCAGACAGCTTGCAAGCAGCTTGGCAGGCAGCTAAGTGGCTGCTGCAAATCAATATAAATGCAACTGGGCATGGGGTGGGTCCTGCTGGGGGCAGGAACATGCATAAGCAGCTGCAGCAGCCCAGCCACAATGGCAACCATACTGGGAGTGGCAGCTGCCAAGGGAGGCAGGACCTGCGAGGACTCCTTGAGGTCCAGTCATAATGTATTATTAAATTTTACTTGGAAATATTTTCTTCTTGTATTCTGTACAGAACTTTGAGATAAAAATGTGAACATATTGGAAAACACTGAACTGCATCCTAGGAGCAATCTGAATGTGGCCTTATTTCTATGAAAGTAGGTCTCGACTTATAATCATAATTGGGATCAGAAGTTCTTTTTCTAAGCAATGTGGTCATTAATTGAGTCATGCCCAATTTTATGAACTTTTTTTGCCATGGTCATTAAGCAAGCTACCTGGGAAGATTACAAATGGCAAATGCATGACTCCAAAATGCTTCAACTGTCATAAATATACGCCAGTTGCCAATTTTGATCATGAGATCAAGAGATACTGCAATAGTTGTGAGTGCAAGATGTAAGTCACCTTTTTCAGCACCATCATGACTTTGAACATTTGTTAAATGAATGGTCATAAGTTGAGGGCTATCTGAATAGCAGTGTGCCTTAATCAGTAAGGTGTAATAGATGGAAAAGTCCCATCAGAGGAAAAGTTGTAGTTTACAGTACTCCCATCTCCTTGTTATAGGAAGACTACGACCGTAATGGAGCTTGTCCATTATGATTGTATGTTGTGATGGTTGTAAATCGAGTTGGTCACATGATCAACCATATTCACCTTTTTTGCAGCATTAAGCAAATGCTGCAGTCCTTAAGTGAACCCATTGCTAAGTGGCTGGTCATAAGTTCAGGACTACCTGTATTTGTAAATAGAGTACATTAACTATTCAAGTCACTTATTCTTGAGCTTTTAGCATAAACTAAATGTAAAGGAACCTTAGAAATCTTCTAGTCCAGGAGTTCCCAACCAGAAGGTGCTCACACCCCTTGGGGGTGCTCAAAAATATTCTAGGGGGTGCAAAAACTTGGGTTTAGAAGCTTCAAAATTATAATTATATGTATAATGATATAATTACATATAATTATTTTTAAGGGGTGCAAGAATATATCAGAAGCGTTCTAGGGGTCTGGGGTATAGAAAAGGTTGGGAACCCCTGTTGTAATCCTTCCCCTCCCCCAACCATATCATTCTAGACTTTCCCAGACCAATGGTCATCCAATCTTTGCTTGAAAGCCTCCACTGATGGAGCACTCCAGGAGACTGGCTCTTCTATCTACTGTTTAATATTTGTCAAGATAAGGAAATTCCTCATTTCAAGCTTAAATCTCCTTAACTCTGCCTTCTCACCCACTTTCTATAAAGCAATATTTTGACACAAAAGTGAGAGAACTGCTTCACAAGTATGCTATATTTAGAAGCATGCCTATTTTGTAGCTTTTCTTATAGAATGAAGCTTAATAATAAAGGAAATGCTTATAAATAGAACAAACTAATAAAAATAACATTAAAATTATGCAGTCTAAGGCCACTACTCTGGCATTCCCCAAATACTTTGAGTATAACCCTACTACTCCAAAAATTGTTAAAAATAATTAGCATTATTATTATTAGTGGAGTAGTAGTATGTTAGAACATAGAATAATAGAGTTGAAAGGGATCTTTGACGTTTTCTAGTCTAACAAGCTGCTCACGCAGGATACCCTATACCAGGGGTGGGCAAACTTTTTGACTCGTGGGCCACAATGGTTTCTAAAATTTGACAGAGGGGCCGGGCCAGAATAGGAGAATGGTCTGCTTGTGTGAACTAATATAAATTAAATGTAAAAACCATTACATGAAAAGATTTGGCCTTTAACAGGCAGCAACACACCATTGTGCTTAGTTTATTGGAAAAAATGTTTTCCAAATTTATTAAATTAATATCGGGTCTTCCTCGAAACTGCAGGGTTCCTGCTAGTAACTAGTTTGGCAGGCCGGATGTGGCCCGCGAGCCGTAGTTTGCCCATGTGTGCCCTATACCATTCTGAACGAATGGTTGTTCAAAATTTTCTTGAAAATCTCCAGTGATGGAGCATCCACAGTTTCCCTCCCCTTATTATTAATACTTACTACTACAGATGCTAATAATAATGTTTAAACTTGTATGCCACCAACTCTGGGCAGCTCACAACAATCGAAGTAAATTCAATAAAATGTAATTATCAGCCTGTGAACTAATGGGAGTTTTGACAATCATTCTGTAGCCTTTTCCAGCCTCATGAGCATCAGCAAATCCTTTTTCTGAAATAAAGTTTTCTTTTGATTGATACATGGTTCACTTCCAGAAACCTGTGCTATGAAGATAACCAGCGTGGCAAATAACACATGTATGATTTTTTTAAAACAGGGGAGGATCACATCTCACTGTTATCTCCCTGACCTAATTTATTCAATTGAAATAGGACATCATATACTTTTCCCATCAAATACACTGAATGCTAGATCAACATGCTAATAAAGCAGGATATAACACTGGATGTTATTAGTTGCACCAGAATCTTTTTATCTATTACAAGACTTAGATGAAGCTCTGATCACGCTATTGGACACAATTGTTCAGAATTAGAGATAATTATATAGGTGGTTCAGAATTGCTTATAGTTCACAAACTGCTTTTCATTACTCTGGGTATAAATCTCAAGAACCTTCATTCTTTCAACGATTGAATGAAAACCATTTTATTTTATCCACTTCCAGGAGTTATTTCTTCTTCTGCACATCCATGTTTCTCATCTTCTTTTGAGATGTACCCATTTTTACAAATCATAAACTTACGCTTATTATATAATAATAAATGGCTTTATTGATTCCAAGCCAATTTTTACTTTGACTAAATTCATAACGTATGTTAATATAAAAGTAGTGTGATTAAAAGTTTACAAAAGCATGGTGTTTCTACATTAGAAAGACTGGAAAGGTCTTGAGGTTTTATTAAAACACTAATTATAATCTCTATATAACATGAACTGTTCAATGTTTTACTTACCAGCTTATCATTTTCATTAGGCATTTCAAATACACATCTCAATTTGGAGTCCATTAATTCATCAGATTTTGCATCCTTCCACTATGACAACAATGACATATATTAATTGTTACTAGCTGTCATCAAATAATTTTAATAATGTATAAACTCTGCTTCATATATTGATTTTCAAGAACTAGGATGGCTTTTTGCAAGCAATTGGTCTTTAAGTAGGAAATCTAGACTTAAATTATTGTGATATATAAATCATTCCTCATCAAGCATCTTTTTTTTTCTAATTTTGAATAGCCATAGTTTCCCTTACATTTGAACCAAAAAGCTACAAATACCAGAATATGGATAAGCCTATTTCTGAAGCCAGGGTTTGAAATCTAGTCAGGAATGTAACAATCTGCTAATCCAGATGTAAAATGAACCCACATTGAATAAAACCAATAAAGATGTCTATATTCATGCTTTGCTGAGGAAAAGTGCCACGTGCAGAAATACATATTTGATTGTATATGCTACCACACAACTGTAAGTTTACTTCCCATCCAAGGTTATTTCTAAGACAATGGACAATATATACTTATGGATTCTTTTATTTGACCAGTACATTTGACCAGTACATTCTCAGCAAGAGGGAGCCTGCAAAGTTGTGATATTGTGAATTACATCCTGTAAAATTAGGAAAAAAATACAAGTCTAAATTGCCGCAAATCTTATTTTTATAGAGTAAAACTAATCAGCCATTTTATAGTCTTCCTCATGATACTGTCTCAACTATCCAGATGTCAGTAAGTTCAAAATTGCTGAAGCTTCTCAAAAAGATACTGAAAACTCTAAAGCTGCTGTGAGAAACAATGCTTTCCACCACCACCCCCAAGCAGAAGCCATCCCCACTACTCTATCTTTAAATTAAGTGAACATTTGAAATCTTTCTCAGATACTGCTGCTACCTTTTAAAAACAGATTCAGAGAAGTTGGAAAAGCTTTGAGATATAGGAGACAAAAGGAAGTCCAAGGGGGCTGATTTCAAAAAAATCTGAGAAGGAATTCATATCTGTCCATTTACTAAAAATTGAAATTGTAGGTATTTACGTACCACTGCTTCCATATCTGTAATGTTTGTAGGGGCAAAGATCGTCTGTACCATAAACTTATGTTTACTCTTCTCATTTGGATCATAATCAAAAGGCTGTAACATAACTGCATAATAGACAAAGCTTGTATTATATAAAAGTTTGCAAAAAAGTTCTTGTGAACTTTTAATTTTATTGTTAATTCAGAAAATACAATTTATACTTTGAAGTTTTTTCAATAATCAAATTCTTTTATTACATCAGCTGATCCTTATTTTCTTGCAAGGTGGATTTAAGTCGATTTAAATCATGATTTAAATCATAATTTTTAAAGAGCAACTGTCATCTCTGTCCTGCAGCAGCTCCTCCTCCAACTTGCTGTTAACTCACTGACAGTCCCATTCACTTTAATGGGACGGCTGGTGATGCAGCAGTGACACAAGGTGTTGTGGGCAGCAGGTGAGTGGATGCCTACTAATAGGTGCTGCTGCCATGATGGATCTGAAATGACAGGTGCTCTTTAATATTATATTTATAAGCTGCTTAGAAGATTTCACTTTCATTTTTATTGCTTGCCCTTCCTCCTCACACTTAGAGCCTGGTGGTACAGATGCATTTCTCTTCAAACAATCATACAGTTTGTAGTATACATAGATTTGCAAAACAACGGGATCAAGGAATATTCCTGAACTTTGTTTTATGATTTATCTCATGCTTACTGTGAAATTGTGTGAATGCATCAATGCAGTGCATGTTATTTCAGCCTGCAGAGCTTGGATTGAATGAATGAATTTACCAAAAATGTAAATACTGCAGAATATATAGCTTTGTGCCACATAACTAACTTCCATTTCATGCTGCATAAACTAAATCATTAATGAATCATAAATAGAAAACTATCTGTTTTGAGGTGGTGAATAGCTTTTGCCTTTTAGGGTCAACCATCAACAGTAAAGGAATAAGCAACAAAAACAAGGAACAAATAAGCCTCAGATTAGCACTCAGTAGATCAGCCATGTAGGTCTTGCAAAAGATATTCAAATGTTTTGATGTGTCTATGTCTACAAAAATCAGAATCACGCAAGCCACAGTATTCCCTATGAAACAGAATGGAAACAAAAGTTGGACTTTTAAGAAGGATAGGAACAGTAGTGATGCCTTTGAGTGTTGGTGTTGGAGAAGACTCCTGAAAATGCCACGAACAGCCAAACATCATCGAAAACTCAATCCAGGTAAAATTTTATATCTTCTTTTCTCTCACCACAATTAAATTTATAATATGGACTACAAATGCAAAACTGTGAGAATAAGTCTCAGTATGCTCCTGCACTAGGACAATTACTCCCTTATTCATTCTCCAAACACTCTACACTGAAGGTACAATTCTGCCATTTATGTACCTACAAAAAAAATTCCATCTCTCCATCCTATTAAATATGGGACAGCTGCATACAGCAAAATTAATCTGAACCTACAACATTATCCTGTTAGAACTATCCTTTAGGTAGCAGAGTTTTAATACATTAAACATGATATATTTATTTTGATTAAGTTGTATATACTTTGCCTATCTAATTAAAGATTAATAGAATTAGATTTTCTCTGCCTACAGAGACTTTCCTGTAAGCCAAGGGTGTCAAACACGCATTGTCACGTGACATATTGTGACTCCCCCCCCTTCGCTAAACCGGGCATGGACCTGGCCAGCGTGTGACATGTCCAGGCCGTGAGTTTTGACAGCCCTGCTATAAGCCTTTGGTAGGTACAAAAATAGTAGTTAGGGCAGAGGGGAAAACTGCTTAGTATATTCACTCATAATTATCATGCTTATTTTAACCCACTTACCTTAAACATTTCAGAAAAATAGACAAAGATATATGTTTTATTTTTGTCAATGACAAGTTCCAGGACAACTGCCACAATTTAGAAAAATATAATTGATATTTCTGTTTTCTTTTATTATTTATATTAGAATACTGAATTAAAAATATCTTTTCCACCTTAATTAAAAAAATATTGCAGATGGGAGAAAACATGTAATGTACTACAAAAACAAAAGTTAACATATTTACTAATGTTTATATTATAAAATGTCTTCATTATTCTCTAAATTATTTTAACTATTTTAACAACAACTAAAATATTAAGGCAGCCACAGTAGAAAAGCATGAAATCACAGTACACTAGTCAGAATAATTCTTCTCCTAAATCAAGGCTTAAAAAAATGCTAGTGGCACCATCTTGTGGATCTGTAGAGAACAGGTTTATAAAGCACTAGCAAGAGTATAAGGATCTTGACAGACTTGAATATTGGGCGTTATCTAACAAAATGAAATTCAATAGTGAAAAAAGTAAGGTTCTACATTTAGGCAAGAAAAACAAAACGTCCAAGTATAATATATGTGATGCTCAATAGAAGTAACTGTGAGAGGGATCTTGGGAGTCTTAGTGGACAATCATTTAAATATGATCCAGCAGTATGTTGCAGCTGCCAAAAAAGCCAACACAGTTCTAGGCTGCATAAACAGAGGGATAGAATACCACTGTATAATGCCTTGGTAAGGCCACACTTGGAATACTGCATCCAGTTTTGGTCGTCACGATGTAAAAAATTTGTGGAGACTCTAGAAAGTGCAGAGAAGAGCAACAAAGATGATTAGGGGACTGGAGGCTAAAACATTTAAGAACGGCTGCTGGAACTGGATTATGTCTAGTTTGATGAAAAGAAGAACTAGGGCTGACATAATAGCAGCATTCCAATATCTCAGAGGCTGCCCCAAAAAAGAGGGAGTCAAGCTATTCTCCAAAGCACCTGATAGGACAAGAAGCAATGGGTGGAAACTAATTAAGGAGAGAAGCAACTCAGAACTAAGGAGAAATTTTCTGACAGTTAGAACAATTAATCAGTGGAACAACTTGCCTCCAGAAGTTGTGAATGATCCAACACTGAAAGTTTTAAAGAAGAGATTGGATAACCATTTGTCCCCCTAAGCAGGGGATTGGACTGGAAGACCTCCAAGGTCCCTTCCAACTCTGTTGTTGTGTTACTGTTGTGTTTCTATTCTATTCTATTCTATA
>JAEANM010001639.1:0-26969 GCA_017656035.1 Myanophis thanlyinensis
ATCTAAAATTTGCTTAACATTGAAATGTTGTTCTCTCTCAATGAGAAGGGGAACAGGAGGGTCGGGTTGGGGAGGACGTATGTCGGATGTGTGTTCATGTTTAAGTAAATTAACGTGAAACACGGGGTGAATACATCTTAAGGATTTTGGCAGTTGCAATTGACCTGAGACAGGGTTGATGAGTTTTACTATGGGGAAGGGACCTACATATATAGGACCCAATTTCTTTGATTTTTGAGTAGTCTGTAAGTGTTTAGTCAATAAGAAATCTCTGTCTCCCACTTTGAATTCCTTTGGAGGAGCCCTCTTCTTGCCAGGTTGTTTCTTGTGGGCTTGGTGTGTGTCGTCAAGTGCTTTACGGGTCACAGGCCAGGCACGTTGAAGTTGAGTAAGCCACTCTGCTAGTGATGGGATTGTGGTGTTCTCGTGGGGTAGTTCAGGGATAGGTACAAAGTCTAAGCCCGAGACAACTTTAAATGGGGTAAAACCAGTGCGGCTATGGACAGAGTTATTATACGCCACTTCTACGAATGGGAGTAACTCCGCCCAGTTGTCTTGTTGATAATTGACATAGCATCGAAGATATTGTTCCAGAATGGAGTTAGCTCTCTCACAAGCCCCATTAGTTTGTGGATGATGGGTGGAGCTTAATCCTTGGGAGGAGCCAATTAACTTCAGGAATTCTCGCCAAAACTGAGATGTGAACTGTACTCCATGATCAGAGATGATCTGTTCAGATACACCATGTGGACAGTACACATGTTGGATGAACAGTTTAGCGAGGGTTTTGGCCGAGGGGATCTTGGTGCAAGGTATAAAGTGCATTTGTTTGGAGAACAGGTCTGTGACTACCCAAATGACTGTATTTCCACCACTTTCGGGTAATTCAACAATAAAGTCCATTGAGATCTCTTTCCAGGGGGCCATGGGTCTTGCCACATTTTGAAGCAGGCCCACTGGTTTTCCTGGGGTCTCTTAGCTGAGGCACAAACAGGGCAGCTGGTTACATTAGCTTCAATGTCTTTTTTAAATGAGGGCCAGTGAAATTGTCTTTTCATGAGAGGTAGGGTCTTTACGAACCCAAAATGACCTGCGGTTTTTGAGCCCGTTCTAATATGTTTTTTCTGAAGCTGGCTGGGACATACATTTTGGCGCCTATCTATGCTAGGCCATCCTTCAAGGTACACTCATCTTTGTGTGACAGGAACCAGTCGTCAGTGTTTAGGGCTTCCTGTAGCTGTTTATGCAGGTCAGTGGGAATGCCGATGGTTAACCTTTTCTGGGCTCTGGTGATTACTGGAATTGCCAGTTGTTTGGAGGGGATTACCGGTTGGATGATCTCAGGTCATTTGCTATTGTACTGGGGTAGTCATGACAAGGCATCAGCCATAAAGTTCTTTCCACCAGGGATATATCGGAGAGAAAAATTGAATCTGTTGAAGTATTGCGCCCACCGAACTTGTAAGTTTACAAGGTGTTTTCAGGGCCTCGAGGTTCTTATGGTCAGTCCACACTTCGAATGGATGTTTTGCCCCTTCGAGGAAATGTCTCCAATTAAGAAGGGCCCATCGGATGGCAAAAGCTTCCTTCTCCCATATAGCCCATCATCTTCAGTTTCAGTAAGTTTTCTGGACATATAGGCACAGGGTTGTAGACCCCCTGCGTCATTTGCTTGTAAGAGGATGGCACCCACGACCACATCACTGGCATCAGCTTGGATGACAAACGGGCTTTCAGGATCCGGATGCTTGAGGACTGGTTCAGCTACGAATAGTGTTTTCAACTTCTCAAAGGCCGCTTGACATTCCATTATCCAGTTCAAGGGCTGGCTGGATTTAGGTTTGTCTTCACCTTTTGTTTTCAACAGGTTTGTGATTGGCAATGCAATTTTGGTGAACGAGGGAATAAATGTCTGTAAAAGTTAGTGAGCCCCAGGAAACTCTGTAGTGGTGTCCTAGTTCGTGGGGGAGCCCATTCTAGGACTGCTCTTACATTTTCTGGGTCCATTTCTATGCCACCATGTGATATGTGATAACCAACATAATCAATCCTATTCTAATGAAACTCGCATTTGGACAGTTTGGCATACAGCTCCGCTGCTTTGAGTTTCTTTAAAATGGTTTGCACAAGTTTGATGTGCTCCTCCATGGTTTCAGTGTAGATGAGGATATCATCGAGGTAAAACCAGAAGCCCCTTGTATAAATGTTCATGGAGCACTTCGATGATCAATTGTATAAAAACTGCAGGGCCCCCCTGTAGTCCAAATGGTAGTACTTTGAATTTATAGCACTCCAGTGGGCAATTAAACACTGTTTTCCAGTCATCCCCTTCTTTTATGCGGACTCGGTAGTAAGCTTCTCTTAAGTCCAATTTGGTAAATATTTTGCCATTCGCCAGGTGGGCCAACATGTCCTTCATGAGTGGAAGGGGATACACATTTTCTATGCATATGCAGTTGATGTTTCTATAATCAACTACCAGAGAAAGAGCGCCATCTTTCTTTTCATGGAATAGTACTGGAGCCGCCACGCGTGGTCTTGCGGGTTGAATGAAACCTCATTTCAGGTTTTTATCAATAAAGAGACGTAATTCTTCCAATTCTCGCAGCGTCATGGCATACATCTTGGGTTTTGGAAGTTTCACCCCTGGGAGAATCTCTATGCTGTAGGACGGTGAGGTGGGAGCTGGGCCGATCCCTTTTTGCTGAAAACCTCTCTCAGATCCCAATACTCTTTTGGATTTTTTTCTTCTCCTTCGATGTGTTCATTAAAGATGGCTGCCATTTCCACCGAGCGTTTGGCTGGTGGGGTTGTGTGTCTATCCCCCTCTGCCAGAAGCATGGAATGAATCCGCAACACTCCCTTCCTCCAGTTTATGTGGGGGTTCCATTTCCGTAACCAGGGTAATCCAAGTATAAGGGGACAGTCCGTTCCTGGAGCTATGACAAAACTCAAAATTTCATGGTGACCTCCCATCCACATCTCAACTGGCTCCTTGGCAAAATGAGCTGGTCCTCCCCCTGCCACTGATCCATCTAAGTGGCAAAAGGCAATGTGTGTTTTTAGGGTTCTCAGTCTCAATCCCATTTTTTCTACTACTTCTGGGCTAATTACGCATCTAATACACCCAGAATCCAAAAGGGATTTTCCCCCGAGAGGGGGAAGAAGGTGCCTGCAGTTCTACTGGGATGGTGTGGGCCCCCGCATGCCGACTTACCCCAAAGTCATCATCAGAGTCCCATTCGTCTTCCCCCACAGTGGTCAGAGTCTCCAGTTCCTCCTGGCTGGGAGTGGCGAGCTCTACGACTTCAACTCCTTTGATCGCTGTTTTGCAAGGCTTGGCTAGTTGTCTTTCGCCTTTTATGGGGCCAGCAGTAGTCGGCCTTGAGGTGGTTTTGCTGAAGCAGTCAGCAGCCCGATGCCCCTCTTTTCCATACTTGAAACAAGCTGTGGTCTTTGATCTGGTGGTCAGAACACCCTTTAGGACTCTCGGGGTCTCTCTTGGGGCAGAGAAGGAAGCCTGGTTCCATCTGCGGTTTCCTTGATCATGGTCCCTTGCTTGGTCTAGTTCTATTTCCCCGGCCAAGACATACCAGCGTATGAGATCTCGGGGAGCTCCCTGGTCTACACACCTATTATAGATGTCATCATTCAGCCCGTCCTTATAATATTCTGTCAGGGTTACTTGGGACCAACCATGCATATGCCACACCAGGCTCCGAAATTCTTGTGTGTATTCAGCCACTGACTTACACCCTTGGGTTATGGTTTTCATTCTGTTTCTGACTCTACGTTCTGCCAGGGGGTCTTCAAACCAGTTGCGGAGGGCTATCATAAATTGAACAAAGTTTCTCAGTTGGGGGTCATCATCATTGTGAAGGGTGGTCATCCAATCTGCGGCTTGCCCTTCCAGGGCCATGGTAACCTGTCTCACTTTGGCAGCTTCACTAGTAAAATCTTCCCCATATTCTTCCATATAAGTGTGAACTTGGGCTAGAAAAAATCCCAGAGCTTTGGGATCCCCTCTGTATTTCACTGCCAGCAAAGGAATCTTTGGAATTCGGTGCCTGGGGGGAATCAACAAACAGAATCTACCAAGCCACCTGGGTGACCTTTGTAGCATGGTGTACAGGGGCACAGATAAATCCTACGGCTGCTTCCATTCCCCAGATTCTTCTGTTTTTGCAGATAGGGCTAGAGAAGGGGGTTTCTCCTAATACCCTCCATAGGCAGGTTGCAGCTTTAGTGACGGTCCTTTAGACAGGGAAAAGGCAGTCCCTGTCACATCATCCCTTGATTAAAAGTTTTTTAAAGGGAGCCTCCAATCTCCGTCCCCAGTGGTGCATAGATTTCCCACCTGGGATTTATCTAAAGTCTTAAAAGCTCTCACAAAGGAACCTTTTGAACCCCTGCAAACATCCTCATTGTGTTACCTTTCCTTAAAGGTGGCCTTTCTTGTCGCCATTACTTCAGCTTGGAGAATTTCTGAGTTGGTGGCTCTGTCAGTAAGGGAGGATTTGTGTATCTTTCATTCTAATTGTGTTACCCTTAGATTAGATCCAACCTTCTTATCTAAGATTAATACTCCCTTTCACAGGTCACAGGAGTTGATTCTTCCAAATTTTTGCCCCAACCCTACCCACCCCAAGGAGAGGGAATAGCATACACTGGACATTCGCAGGGCCCTTCATACAAAGCACACTTCCACCTTTCGGAAAACAGAGGCTTTGTTTGTTAATTTTTATCTGGCCTCTATGGGATCCAAGGCTTCTTCATTGGCCATAGGTAGATGGATTAGGGCTTGTATTGCCAAATCCTATGAGTCTCAAAATTTACCTATCCCAGGTTGAATCACAGCTCATTCAACTAGAAGTGCTGCTACCTCAGTGGCATGGACCACACAATCGTCCATAGAGGAGATTTGTAGGGCAGCCACTTGGTTGACTCCCTCTCCCTTCATTAGGCACTATAAATTGGATGTCTTTTTATCTGCAGATGTGGCCTTCGGCCGAAGGGTCTTACAGCAGATCTGCCTAGCCTCTGATCCTTAACACACTTTTTTGGGGCCCACCCTGGGACAATTAGCTTTGGTAGGTCCCAGTCATTGGAGTCTATGCTTCTCCCACAATGGAGAAAGGACGTTGGTCTTACCTGATATGTTCCTTCTCATTGTGGGAAGCATAGACTCCAAAACCCGTGCATAGAATATTTTTCTGGCCAAAAATCGTAGGGAGGAGTTAGGATTCTTGTTACAGGTGCTCCAGCTGTCGATCATCTCCCTTTGCCAAAAACAGTAGGAATCTGCCAGAGAGGCGAGGCTTTTATACTAAATTGACTCAGTTATGTGATCTTAGCTGAGGAAGAACCCAGTCATTGGAGTCTATGCTTTCCACAATGAGAAGGAACATATCAGGTAAGACCAACATCCTGTTTCTACCATATTGCTTATTTTTGGTCATAATTATTTTTATTTTAATAATTACCTTTTTTGGTCAGTTCGTTTTTCACTTGGAGATTTACCTGAACAAAGGAAATCAACAGAGAGAAAAAGAATGGCATAAGGGACATGTATTAATATGAAAGCACAGGCTATATAGTCTTAAGCAATATATTATTCTTTGATTGCAAAAACTGTATTGAAAGAAATGGTCTCAAGTATATCTATTTGATTTTTGATATTCAGTGAATAAATGTGTACAAAATTGCAGCTGTAACTGCCTGACTAGATATGAGTAAGGTGCACCTTGATATGTGTTTTCTTTCTATTCAAGCAGGATTTTCCCCCCCTTCATTAGGCACTATAAATTGGATGTCTTTTCATCTGCAGATGTGGCCTTCGGCCGAAGGGTCTTACAGCAGATCTGCCTAGCCTCTGATCCTTAACACACTTTTTTGGGGCCCACCCTGGGACAATTAGCTTTGGTAGGTCCCAGTCATTGGAGTCTATGCTTCTATAATATGCTTATTATAAACCAGAAAATGCTTGTAGAAGTACTGCAGTTGGCAAAACAGTTGCATCAATTGGAAGAATATTTTGAAGAACATCATTTTTCTAGAGGGGACAAAAAGGTTGTGCAGATGCAGGTTACCTGTGAGACAGATTACAAGTGTCTTTATGATATAGACAACCATCCAACCAGAAATATATTCTTAGGATCAATAAAAACCAAGGCTATGATGCTAATATGGGAACAGGATCCTACAATAAGCTTAGATGTCTACTTTGACCAACATGTATGCATAAAAGTTCTTAATAAAAGGTTACAAACATTGATGCCTTTATTAAAGACTTTGCTAGTCTGAATAGGTGCTATTAGATTTTTTTTTCAAGATTTCTATACCGCCCCCTCTGCTGAAGGACTCGGGGCGGTGTACAGCCAACTAAAAAACATAAATGTATAGCAATTTAAAATACAATTAAAATAACTAATTGTAAATTTAAAAAGTTTTAAACGATTTAAAAATTATACATTTAAAACTAATTAAAAAAACAATTAAAACCAATTAAAATCCCTCAACCGATAGTACTAGGCCAGACCGGCTTGCTTATTTATTTATTTATTTATTTATTTATTTATATACCGCACCCTCTCCCGAGGGACTCGGGGCGGTTCACAGCAAATTGGAACAGAAAGGTTTTCAGTGCGCACCAGAAGGTCTGTAGGTCCGTGATGGTCTGGATCTCCGGGGGCAGTTCGTTCCAAAGGGAGGGTGCCCCCACAGAGAAGGCTCGAACCTTTGGGGCTGTCAGACGACACCGTCCTGACAATGGAACCCCAAGGAGGCCAACCCTGTGGGAATGCACAGGTCGGCGGGAGGCTGACGGTGGCAACAGGCAGTCCCGTAAGTACCCGGGTCACCTAATTCTGATTAATACATGAGGCTGCTTTGAATAATGGTATTTTTATAAGACCTGACCAAATAATTAAGTGTGGACATCATGTCAACTGTGCTATCAATGGTAGCTCTCAAGTTCTTTTTTTTTTTTCATGTGACATAGGTGATTTTGATCTTCAAACTGTGCCTGGTTGGAAACCAGAACAAATTCAGGGCTGCCATTTCCAGGCAGACTGGTTTCAAAAAGTGGACATCTGGGTTTTTTTTTTGTAATGACATCTGGATCAAGGAGCAGCATCTACAATTATATAGTCTTGTGGCTATCTCTTTAGCAAGCTTTTATTGGCAGTTAATCTTCAATATTAACTGCTCTTTGTTTATAACAAACTCAAGACTCAGGGCTGCATGCTCGCTCATCCGCCAGCCAGCCTGGCCTAGAAGTGGCATGTCTCCTGGTTGTGGGCTGGATGCAGGGCCTGAGATGGAGGGGAGGTTGAGTGGAAGGCAGGCATCTGGAGGCCCCACAAAAACCAAGATGGCGGCAGGCATGAGAAAAAGTGCCTGGTCTGGACATAGAGTACCCCACAGTGTAGCGCTTTCCCCTGAAGGCTGCCAGCTCACCCAACCACTATCTGGACTGGCCCAGAAGTGGCACATCCTCAGTCATGAGTTGCATGCGGGGCCTGGGATGGAGGGGGGGCAAGTGGGTTTCAGGCCCCCAGAGGCCCGCAGAAGCCAAGAGGCAGGCCCAAGGTGGCTGAGCCTCACTGTGCCTGCTCCCTCTGAGGCAGCCCTTAGGCTGATGGGTACAGGGCAGATTTCCTTCCTCCACCATTGGCCCTACCTTCCAGTTCCAGTCCATGAGGCTCGCACCACTCTGCTCACAGTGGCTTCCAAAGAAGGTAAGGTCCGCACTCAGCCAAATGACCGGGACCAGTGGGTGAGCGGGCTGATGTGGGCTGCCAGCCTCGTCTTGTGCAGATAGGATTAATTGCTTTGGTGGGCCGAATTTGGCCCACAGACCATAGTTTGAGGATCCTTGACTTTTTTTTTGCCTATAGAGCCAGCTATGACCCCTACATAACCCCTACATGGCCCCATGGGAGTCTGACAGCCAATACAATGTATGTTTTTGTACAGGAACAGGAAGCTCAAAGAAGGCATAAAAACCCCTCACTATCAACTCCTTTTGTCAGCTGCACCAGAATCATGTGTTTGGTGGTTCTGTTCATCATTAAACCTTCTTTCCAATCAGCTTCCAGCCTCCATTTTATTTCCTCTTCGCTTGGAACTGAACCAGATGGATATTTATTCCCACAATTATTTTAAAAATATTTTTTAAAAAGAGTAATAGTTCTTTCACAGCAGAAATATATTGCAGGATTATCACTGGAAATGTTTCAGTAAGGGACCAAGAGCTATAATAACAAGACAAGGTTTATTGATTTATTTGAACATTTAAGAGATCTTATAGTGGTGTTCATACCACATATAAAGAATGGCAATTCAGGAGTGTAAATTTGACTACCATTCTGCATAACTTGCCATAAGTTACAATTGGTCCAGAATGCAATGGCACAGGTAGTTATAAGTGTATATCAATTTGCCAATTAAACACCACACTGGCCTTCAGTAGGCTTCTGGATGCAATTTGTAGGGGGTTGTTGCCTATAAAGCTCTGCATGGCCTGGAATTTGGCTATTTGGTTTGTTTGGTCTGTCAAAGTTAATACATCAGACTGAAACCCAGGAGATTCTGAATTCGATTCTTACTCAGAATCATTTCTTAGCCATGAAAGCCAGCTGGGTGACTTTGGGTCAATCTCTGTGTCAGGGTTCCACACAACATCAGCAATGCAATCAGAATTCCAAAGAAATGAACGTCCATAGAATAAGATTTTATTGAAGACATTGTACTGATACAGTCTGGAGAAATCCTGAATCTAAAAGTCCCAGGCTTTCAGTTCCACTCCACTAATTATTACATGTTAAATTCACACCAACCCCTTCAAAGAAAGTTCCAACATTGTTTCCAGGCTTTCCCTCACAGGTGTTCACAACCCAGAGAATTTTTCCCATGAGAAATATGTTAAAAGAATGCAGACTAGATAACAACACCAAGTCACTTCTATCAACCTCCATTCCTCCAACCCTTTGGCCTTGCAGAAACAAAATGTGTCAAAGCTAAAAGGTCCAGTATAATATGCAAAGCAATGGCCAATACTCTTCAGCAGAAAAGCCCCCAATCCAAAATCTCCTTTTAGTCTTGATACTCTATTAACGGGCTGTTGTCAGGAAAATAGGAGAATGTAGGAATATTGGCAAAATACATCCCCTTGAATTATTTATTAAAAATAACAAAAGCAGGACAAAATAAATAAATAAAATTTGGAGGACACCCTTTGTCAATTCTGAATACTCTAACAGAGGGGACATGCTTTTGATCCCTTTCTTGAAATAATGCCATGTGATAGGCTCTAGGATGTGTGCCTTTTTCATTGTGGCCTCTGTCCTCTTGTTGGCTTCTAGAAAGATACTACAAACTTGATTACTTTTTCACGACTTAGGGCCATAGTGATTAGATTTCTTGTCTGAAAGAATAAATGCTGACTAATTCTCAATAGTTCTTTATTGATTTTAATTGTAATTTTAATTTATTTTTTGTATGTATTTTGTGATGTATTGTATGTTACTGAGAGTCACAGTGTTCAAGTTGGGCAACCCTGTAAATGTTAGATAAATAAATGAACAAAACTATGCACTTTCCCCTCTCTGTAGAATATATATAAATCCATTTGAAAGAATGCGAGAGAGAAAAAGAGAGAGTTACACATTTTCCTTTTCTCTAGTTTCTAAATAAACAGAAAACAATTTACTTGGCATACTTCTATTTTTGTCTTCCCAACTCTTGGCTTTCCATTTCTGTAAAATATTCAAAATAGAAAGTTGGTGTGCATGGGATGTAATGCTTAAACTTTTTGGGGTTAAATTTTAATTGTTGACTTTTAAATTTTAAATCTTAATTTTAAATTTCTTGTATTTTAATTTGGTTTTATAAACGTCAAATTTTAATTGTCTAATTATAATTCTTAATCAGCCTTTATCTAATTAATTTTAACTAGATTTTAATTGTTATATCTGTATTTTTTATCTGGCTGTGCACCGCCCCGAGTCCCTTGGGAGAGGGGGCGGTATATTTATTTATTTGTTTGTTTGAATTTATATACCGCCCCCTCTCCCTAGGGACTCAGGGCGGTGCACAGCAAGTAAAAAACACACATAAGCAAAATGTAAAAGCCAATTAAAATAATTAGATATGCTGATAGTTTAAAAGTATTACAGTTAAAAGTTAAACTTAAGTTAACATATAGAATTTAAAATTATATATAGAATTTATAAATTTTGAAAAATAAATAAAAATAAATAAATAGTTTTGGACATGTTCCCATTGGCCTGTCTCTACTGCAGATTATAGAGGGGGGGCCCTCTCCGGTTTCAGGATCAGATTCTTAACAGAACCCACTTGTGTGTCATGATGCCAAATAACGTAATTTAAATCCTGTGCTGGTGGTTACTCCCAGTCAGTCTGGCACAGGAATGCCACTCAGGAGGACAGTTAAAGAATAGAAGAAGGCCATAAATGTCAGTCTAACAGTATGGGCAGCTCACTTACAAAACAGGACTGGGCATGGAACATAGCCTCATTATGAGTCTTCATTGCTGGTCAGACTGAACTAGACTGAAGAGCAGTACCACTAATCCTAAAATCCGACTTGGGCCAGGTGAAAAAGTATCACCAACTGGTATAAAATGGCAAAATTGCAGCTACCGTAGAACCATTGAAATAGTTAGGATGAATCCAGTTGAAGGGCTTTCAGTGTCCATATCAGTGAAATATATAAAAGGCATTGCTTATCACATCTCCAGATTGGCTAAATCACGAGCATCTGTCACAGAATGGGTTGTCCATCTGATTTTCATGAAACCTCAATAAAACAGCAATGTCTCTTTCATCTTGGCCATGACAGTGAGTTCTTCTTAGTCCCAGAGGAGAAGGGGATTGTTATGTTTTTGGTGCTCTGGGCAAAAGGATGACTCATTCTCACCTTTTTCATTGCTCTTCATGGTACAACATAACTTAAACTGCTTGAGGCAACATAATTATACTTATTTTGAATTCACTCCAGTATAGTAATATTTACTCCTATTTTTCTTTGCAAATCTGATAATTGGGATTTTTAAAATCTGTTTGTAATGTAATGTGTATTGTGTGTTATGCTATAAGCCACTTGGAGTCATACATTAAAGAGACATATCAATCAATCAAATCAAATTTTATTCACGTGCACAGTCATGGTACGAAATGCAGTAAATGTATATAAACATAAAAGCATTTGTCATGCTTACATACATACTGTATAATGAGCTTACATGGATTTTACAGTTTCAGCAGTCAAGATCATCTTGAGTAACCAGTCACTTGGTACACCTTTAAATGGTACTGCAAAAGGCAAGAAATTTGTGGCACTAACAGCAGAAGTCCTTAAGTGCCCCTCGCACATTCTTTCCTAGAAATCAGTCCTCTGAAAGTCCTAATTTAATCTTTGACACTGGAAAAGAGGAACATATGCATATCTCTACAAACAGGAAATCAGGAGAGTTGAAGTTCCCACTCAACAATTTACAGATAGGTTAGAAAATACATTATCACAGCCAGAAAAATGCCACATCCTACTTTCTGTTTCATAGCATTTTCTGTAAAAGGACAACTGCATTAGGAGCCTTATCGGCAGACTACTTTTAATAGTTATAGAGTAACTCTGGGTTAAAATTACTCTTGTAAAACACTGTAAAATAGATTAGTTTGTGTCTTCAGATTCAGAGTTTGCTGCATTGGGTCACAGAGTGCTATAAAGTACATGTATCCCAAGAATATTGATCTAAAGGTCTCTCTCTTGTCAGCTCCTTCTCCAAAGAATCAGAATGGCAGTTGCATATATTATGGAGTACCTTTTTGGTCTTCAGAAGATCAGCAGTCCCACCCTTTTGGGAAGGGGAAATAGATTAAGACTAGGTGGCCCAAGGATAGAGATAAGTCTAACTCCTGTTTCTCTTGCATGGTTTTGAATGAAGAGAGCCAGTATGGTATAGTGGTTAAAGTGTTGGATCAGGGAAGCCTAGGGTCAAACCCATCCTCAACTATGGAGTCTCAGCAGCTAATTTCAGGACAGTCACTCATTCTTAGCCTAACCTACTTCCCAGAATTGTTCTGGGGAAAAAACTGGAGGAGAGAATGCTATGTAAGCTACCTGAGCTCTTGGAGGAAGGCAAGATATAAATGTAATAATAAATAAAATATAACCAAATGAGCTTAATATGGCTTCCCTGCCATATTTTAGCATAGAGTTTATTCCTTGCAGGAATGAAAACAAAGCATGCATTGCGACACCACATGAAGCTGCATAAAGGGATAAAGGAGTATGAATGTATGGAATGTCATCGGAAATTTGCACAGAAAGTCAACATGCTTAAACATTATAAAAGGCACACAGGTGAGTCCCATTGATAGGAACTTCGTGGACCCTGCAAAGAGTGAGTCAAATTGCCTGGAAGTTGTTGGGCTTTAAATTAAAATGATGTCAGTTCATTTTTATGGCAGTTATAAACCAGATATCTTCAGGAGTAAACAATACACAGACAGAACTGTTTCTAAGAAATGTCCAAAGAGTTTGAGCAGCTGTATTTTTGACATGGATACACACACATACACACATACACACACATGGTGTAAAGATTATGGTTAGCATTTAACCAAATATAATTTTACCTAACATTTTATCTTTCAGGAAATAAATATTTACACTTCTACTATAACATCAGTAAAGTGATGCACATAATATGTACATAATATATCCGCACCAAACCACAACAAATAATAAAAACAATAATAAAAGCCAGTTTAAAGCAATACATTTTAGCATATTTGCTAAACTCCAGAAAATAAATTAAAAGAAGTAAGAAGGCTTGCTAACATAAATGGAAGAACTGATTATAAAAAGTGTAAAGGTATTTGGATTTTTGAAACATGTAAGATAATCCTTCCCATCCCCAAGATTTGCTCCCCTGCCAACAAAATATTGTGTATTCTTTCTTTGGAGAAAGAGATCCAGTCTAAAAAGACAAACTGCTTATCTGCAGAAATCATGCCGTACAAAATTGAAGTTTGGGTTTATTGTCTTTAATCATGCTAAATTCAACATTGCCAGTTCAGTCCTGAGACTTGTTTCTCATGAAAACCAATGAACCAGCAAAAGCAGGCTGACATTGGTATGATATTGAGAGCAGCTTATCGCGGGTCCCAAACAATCTTTTTTGCCAGAATGCTTGTTCCTATTGGATTTTTTGAGTACCAAGGAAAGACACGTTGTTACATACAATTTTATATTTAATGTACAGCTCTATAAGAAACCATTGTTTTGGTACTTACCACAATTTTTCATTAGCAGGGATCAAAGATTTCATGTGTGAGCTCTGCGGAAAGACCTTTAGTGAGAGGAATACAATGGAAACCCATAAACTAATTCACACAGGTAAATGTTAGACTATTAATCCTAAAATAAAAATAGATCTGTGTCATCTCTTACATTGTTCTGTCTGTTTTGATTCCATATTAATCAATTAATAAATGCCTGCTTCGTGCATTACTGTAATGTATTTTCTGTAATGCCTACATTCCTTCTTCCCTGAACTGATGCTTCTGAGAAGTATTGTACTGCAACGTCCTGCTTTGCTGTTGATTATTCTTTCTAGGCAAGTTTAGTCTCCAAACATCAGACGAATACCAAGTTGAGGAAGCTGTTCTGCTCCAAGAATGGGGAACCCACATCTTCCAGATGGCATTGAATTAATATTCCCAATATAACTAATCAGTGCCATATTAAGATCCTGCTAGGATTTATAATTCAGAATAGTTTACAGGGCCACAGTTCCCTGTTCTGTTTTTTTTTTTTTTTACCATCTACTCATTAAAAAGTGCTAAAATTGAAGTCCTCAGAAATGGAGTATTAAGAAGTGCGATTATATATTAATACCATATGTTTTGTTTTATTGCTAGTGGGGAAGCAGTGGACATGCTCAGTGTGTGATAAAAAGTATGTCACAGATTACATGCTTCAAAAGCATATCCAGCTGACTCATGATAAAGTAGAAGCTCAGAATTGTCAACTCTGTGGGACAAAAGTTTCTACTAGAGCTTCAATGAGTCGTCACATGAGAAGAAAACACCCAGAGGTGAGTATAGTGGCAGATTAAGAAGTAAGGATTTCTGTTGACTTCCTCTGTAACACATAAGAAATATAGATTATTGTTCTGGAGCACTAATAGTGATCCAATAACCCAGGTCTCTTCAACCTTGGCAACTTTACCCTTTGTGGACTTCAATTGCCAGAATTCCTCAGCCAGCATAAAGTCCACAAGGGGTAAAGTTGCCAAGGTTGGAGAGCCCTGCAACAGCTCACTTGTTTTCCTGTGGCGCTTATTAAGATGTTTCTCATCTTGATAAGGTTAATACATAATGCAGTGTACTCTGCCCATAGTTAAAGACCACATGGACCATGGTTTTTAATTTGAGAGAAGTAGAAAACATTAGCAAGTTAAAATAGAAAGTCATCTTCTCCTGATGTTGTATTTAGGACTCCTTTGTCTAAATATTCTGGTATTTTAAATTTTGTCTTAGATCACTTTTTAACAAGAGAAAGAACGACATATTTCAGTGGATGTTCAAAATATTTAAGACAACATTTTGCATCTACTTATAGTTCTATAGCCAGCTTGAATGAAAACAATTTGGAGAGGAAAGAACCTCAAAAAGTTGCTGTGTTAATCAGTGGAAAGACCCTTTCCTCTCTTTCTTTGCTACCGAACAATAGAATGGCTGTTACTGTTAGAACAAAGAAGAAATCATGGCTATTGGTTTCAGTTGAAAAAACAGACTATCCTTTTTTCCAACTTTCCTGTGTCTCCACAGCGTTCTTTCCTACTGAGTGACTATCCTTTCTACATAACTGCAAAATAATGTTGCTTTGGTTATGTTTTATTTTCAGGTTCTTTCAGTTAGGATTGATGATTTGGAACAGCTGTCAGAGACTACAACTGTTGATGCTTCATCTATAGGAATTGTGCAGGTAAAGTTCACATGTGGTCAGATAAGATGCTGTAGTCAATCACATGTTTTCATATTGTGTAATAAAGAGAAAGCCCATAGCTTGCAAAAAGAATTATCCAAGCATGCATGTTTGGAGGTTCTCAGGACCTTAATCAGGAAACCTTTTCAGAGTATAGATTTTTATCCTATGGATAGAGATTTTTCCAAATTCAGTAGCAAAAACAAAATTTATTGCTTTTATACATTTGATGTCATACATTTTACTATTTGTTGAATATGAATATCTGTATATTGAGGCAGCATATGAACAATTGTATGTATTTAAATTAAGGAAAATGGATCTGAAATTCCTAGAGATATGGACTCTTACACTTCTCCAGTTTTAGATTAGAGACATCTTAGGTACCTTTGATGAGATACATATGGAGTTCAGTCACAGGAAAACCACAAATCTATTACACATTAAAAACCAACAGTGTTCTGTTACTTCATGGATGAGAGCATATTTACTACATACATTAAATATTTCCTTTGGTTAGCAGCTACAACAAATGCTAATTTCAAAAAAAAAATCTCAACACTGGGGGCAGAAGAGTAAGAAATGCAAGAGGTGTCACTTGTAATATTTTTATTTATATTTCTTAAGATTTATACTCCACCTTCCCTTCAGGAGTTCAAAGTGGGAGTCCTAACACTCCCTCCAAATTTTCCCCACATCCACCACCACCCTGGAAGGTAGGTTGGGCTGGAGAAACTGACCAGCCCAAAGTCACCCAGTGAGGTTCTGTGACTATGAGTTGAGGATAGACTTGAACCTGGGTCCTAATCCATAATTTATAGCAGGGGTAATTAGCCAGAATACCATTTTAGTAGCTTTTGTGCTATTTTAGCATGGGCAATGTCTTGGTTGAGTCCTAAACAAGCAGAATCTAAATTACTTATGATTTTCTAATCTTCCCATTTCAAATTAGAGTTTATCCTAAGTTCATATATTGAAATAAAGTACCGTAAATGAGAAAGGTGAAACTGAATTTCTTCAAAATGCCTTTCTACAGCCAGATCTAGCTCTGGAACAAAGTGAATTACCAGAAGGGAAGCATACAAAGGCTCATAAACGAGGTCATAAACAGAAGCACAAACCTGATGAAGAAGAGGAAACACAACTTCCTGAAGATTCTGCCTTCACTGAATATGCAGAAAAAGAAGTGGAATTTACAGGAAATGTAGGCGATGAAACCAATTCAGCAGTGCAAAGCCTTCAGCAGGTGAGCGTCACTTGCAAACAAAAAAAAATGGGATAGAAACTAAAAAATATGACACTTGTATCAAATATTTTAATGTGTAGCATTTACACAATGTTTAAGAAATTACAAATGGATTTGTAAAATATGCTTATAAGTAAAAGAAAGGAAGGAGAAATTATTAAAAATTAGGATTGTATGATACCACTGTGTGTGTAAGATCCTTCAGTGAATAAATTCATTCCAGTCAGAGCAAATAATACATCTTTTGGGGAGAAAAAAATTTGCCCTCTGCTGAAATAGTCACACTCATATGCAGTAGGCCACATGCTGGATTTGATATTCTTCTGCTCAACTAGTTACTTATGTATTGAAATGGAAGATTTCTGTATTTCTTTTGCCATAGACATTCTCTCACTAGTCAGTTTAAGACTGCTGTAAAGGCTCTACGGGAGTTGAAAATGGTTCTGGCCTGGTACCTGATAGAGTTTTATGAATGGACTTGGGAGTTTTCCATCTCATCTGTCATGATGCTGTTTAAATCCTGGGTAATGTTTGGGCTACAAAAATAAGCCAGGTAGTTGACACCATTGTTGCAAAATGACCTCTTCCTTCTTTCAGAGTGTAGTGAACACTTTGGTTTATTAGGTGATGGATAAGAACAGTCCATATGGTTTTGGGCAGATAGAAGAACTCACGTAACAAATTGAATCAAAACAGAATGAGGCTTTTTTTTAGACTTTGAAATCTTATTCCATGGCAGTGGGTGCAAAGAAGAGGGCTTATTTATTTCTGTTGTGTCTGCATGAAAAAAGTTAATGATGCTTAGTGTGAGGCATTACTTCCAGCCTGATGTTGGGAGAGGAGAGCCAGAAATGGCTATGAGCCATTATGTTTTTTACAGACAAATGACTGGTTTAATTTCAGTTTGGATATCAGTATTGAGCTGAGTGTTAGGAAAGCTTTGTATGTATGTATGTAGGTATGTACTGTGTTTCTTCAAAAATACACCTGGATCTTGTTTTCTTTTGACCCCCCCAAAACCAGCTAGGCTTTCTTTTTTAGAGGTGTCTTAATTTTCCCCCTAAGCACTTCGCCTGTCTACCAGGCTGCTTCATTTGCAGGCAAAAAGGACAGCGCAAATACTGCTTTTGCCCTTCTCTTTCTGGGCGCAGCACTTCTGCTTGTTGGGACGCTTCCCCGAATCTGGCAGCTTCATAGCCATCACTTTGCTTTTTCTCTCTTGGCCAGCCTCTCCAAAAGAGGGAAAAAGCAAAGCAGCTGGCCACAGAGCTGCCAGCTTCATCCGGAGCTAACAAGGGAATCAGCCGACTGGGGCCCAAGCCGCAGCAGTTTGCTATAGCTGGGAGGATTGTCAGAGGGTGCTGCAGACGCTGGTGGAACCCCGAGACAGAGCCGAACACCTGCACGTCACTTGGGCAGTGGCAGGACCTTGGAATGCTACAGAACACCCGTGTGCCATCTGGGAGGTGACAAGACTTCCAGGAATGCACCAAATGGCCATTCAGCTCATTCCCAGAAGTCTCGCTGCTGCCCTGATGGCACGTGGGTGTTCAGTAGCACTCTGAGGTCCTGCCACCGCCCAGGTGACGCACAGACATTCGGCTCTGTCCCAGGGTTCCACCAGCGTCTGCAGCACCCTCTGGCAAACCCCCCTGGTATGGTGAGCCCCAAGGCGGGACTCAACAGCCCATCAAGCAGAAGCGCTGCACCCAGAAAGAGAAAGGCATTTGCGCTGCCCCAAAAGGCCAGTGGGCTGCAACTGCAGCCAGACTGTTTCTGCAACCTCTCCCCCGCACTGCCACCACTCATGCTGGCCACGCCCATTTCCCGGGCTTATTTTCAAGGTAGGGGTAATATTAGGCCCACCCCAAAAAAATTAGGGTTGGGCTTATTGGGTTGTGTTGTGTTTTTGGAGAAACATGGTATGTGTGTATATATGTATAATTTTGGGTGTGTGTGTGTGTTTACTCATTGCTCTTAGTAATGATTTATTGAATCATGACTTGCTGAGTAAACCACTTAGATAAGTTCACATAACTTACTAAACAGTATGTCATTGTCTGGAGGCCATTCCTGGATTAACAAACCCTATTCGCAGTCACCTATGCCCTAGTCACCTCCCATCTTGACAATAAAAGGCACTCTACAATGGAGCTGCTCTTGAAAAGTATCTAGCAGCTTTGGTTGTTTTAAAATGTGACGGCCTGCATGGCTCTGTGCAAGCCTAGATTTGCAAAGGTATCTCCTCTCTTGCAGGGGTTGCATTGGCTGCCAATTTGTTTCCTTGTCCAATTCAAGGTGCTGATTGTCACCTTTAAAGCCCTACAGGGCCTGGGGCCAGGTTATTTGAAGAACCACGTTTTCTCAATTCATATCTGACCGACCAGAGCAGGGAGACAGGGAATGTAATGGGTCCCCTCTCTTAAGCAAGCCAATCTACTGGAATCAAGAAGAAGAGCCTTCTCCATGATGGTTCCCTCCCTGCAGAACATCATCCCTGCGGAAATAAGATTGGCCCTCACTTGACACTCTTTTGAAAGGCCCTGAAGACGACATGGCTCTGCCAACAGACCTGGGGACTCTAGGTTGATATTAAGCCCATCAAGTGGCTAGTCTGATTGTTATCACCAGGATTGGGGGTTATTGGCTTTTGAATCATGGCTTTATTTTTGTAAACCACCCAGAGTCACTGTGACTAGGGTTGTCATATACATTTTCTTAATAAATAAATAATAGTGCTGGTTTTCTAGAACAAACAAATCCAAAATTAAAACAAGTCACATTGAGGCTTTATGTGATGTATTAATACATTCTCTAACACTTGCTTACAATTAAAGCTAATGCCATATTGTCTTACAGCATAATTGTAATTTTATATAGTACTTTTAAAATTACCCTGACCCAAAAATAATCAGAGAAAATGTTTAAATTTAAACCACAGACAGAAGAGAATTTGGGAAATAGGAAGAGGATCCTATTTCAATATATTTGCATTAGCATGAATTTTGCTTCACATTTTAATCAAAACCTGATGGAGTCTATTTATGAATTGCTAATATGATGAATGCTTCCCAAGGAAATTTGTTTTAATTTTTCATTTTACTAGCATGAAGCGTATTGAGTATTCAGTAATGCCTTTAGTCCTTAATGTAGTGATAAAGATCACTCATAATAACATCCAATTTTTTTGGTTCAGCATTAGATTAAATTATTCCATTGTCATGGTATGGCTTATATTTCCTATATTTTAAATTATTCCATTGTCATGGTATGGCTTATATTTCCTATATTTCCTAATCACATTGATAACTTTAGCCCTGTCGGTGCTAATTTTTGTCCCTCTATTTTCAGGTGGTGGTGGCCCTTGGAGATCCAAATGTATCAGCTCCTTCTAGCTCTGTTGGTTTGACCAATATTAGTGTTACTCCGATCACTACGGCTGCTGGAACCCAGTTTACAAATCTACAACCTGTGGCTGTAGGTCACCTTGCCACGCCTGAGCGCCAATTGCAGCTTGACAATTCTATTCTCACAGTGACATTCGATACAGTTACTGGTTCTGCCATGTTACATGGCAACCGCCAGAATGATATGCAGATGCAGTCACAGTCTGAAGCAACCAACCCCCCATCAGTAGCTCATTTTATAAACCTAACAACTCTGGTGAACTCCATTGCTCCGCTAGGGAGCCAAATATCAGAACAGCATCCCTTAACATGGAGGGCAGTGCCTCAAACTGACGTCTTGCAGACTCAGGCCCAGCCATCCCAACAGACAGGGCAACAACAGGTTCAACCTGAACAGCAGCAGCAAATGTACAGCTACTAACTTTTACTTGAAAGAAGACAACCAACCTCTGAATGCCTTTGCAGAAGCCCATTGGACACCAAAGCTCAATCAATTGCAGGAAACCAAACATATGGGGAATAAAATGAGATTTATGCTGATGTTAACCCAGGAACTGGAAATGTCAAGCCCTTTAGAATTTCACACTCTTAGAGAAATCATTGCTACTTTAGCAAATTATGGGTACTGTTAATCAGCTACAGGAAATAGGTATGGGGCAGGTTTTAGGAGAGTTGAGATCAATTAAGAAAGAGGTGGGGGTAATAAATGCAAGTATACTGTTTTTAAACAGGAGAGGAAGAACGATTCAATGTAAAGCTAGGATATACCTGCTAGGGTGCAAGAGGCTAACTGAGCAAAAAAAAATATTTTTTTAAAAATTTTGCTTTTGCTTCCATAGACCAATCCATTGCATCTAATGGAACAAAGTGGGTGGAAGTCAGGTGAGGATAGTCTGTGATGTGATATGTGCTTTGTTTCATGTATCATTTCCATTAGAGTGATGGAGATACCACTCTACACATAAGACAACATAGGGTGTTACCTGAAATTAGATAGTCTAATGTTAAAGTAATATTTTATGGTCTCTTACCTAGTAAAATTAAAAGCTGAATCCATCTCGTGATCTAAATCCATAATGAGATAATATATTTACAGAACTGCTTGCTAATTAAGTATACTTATCTACTGGATGGAAAGCAGTTCTTCCTATTGAAATTGATTTGCCAGTCAGTCATTAATTCACCAATTTGTCTGTTCTATCATGTCATAAATATTTGGGTCCAGGTGGGTGAAAGGTCATTTTTCTGTAATACCCTTCATATTTCATTCTGTGTTCCTGGCAGATATTTGCTAATTGAGGGACCCTTTCCAAGCTGACATCATATATCCACTTGTATCATTTGTAGCAATTGATAGGAGGGTTCTGCTTCTGGAAACAAAAATGCATAGCAGCTTACTACCCAGGTGCAAATTAGAATATAATATCCATTGCAGGTGATAATTGACCAGGAAGAGGTAGACTGAACAAATGCTAAAGAATTTGTCCTAAATAAAACATGGAAGAAAATTCATGTTGTCCACTCAACCTAAAGGGAACATTTCTGAACCCTTACACGCTGTATCTGCTTGACATTGTTAAATCCAAGTTCAGTCTATATCATCTGTGTATGCGCATTAAATAAAAGAGAGTAGCCCAATGGTTGATGGGGAAAAATTGAACAAATCTTGCCTTTGCATTTGTGAACAATACTTTTTTCTAGGCAGGTAGTGAGGAACATATGTTTAAACTATTTCCCATTAGTTGACCAATGATTTTCTTAAACCTGTTTCTGATAACAAATGAATTTTGCTATTAACAAGGAATATTTTCTAACCTAGTATATTAAGTGCATGGATTATAAACATTAAGAATCAGTTAATTCTAAGGAAATACAAATTAAACTGGCAACTAAATATTTTGTGGAGGATCTCTTCAGAATACTATTTTGTTTCCTGTATTGAACAGAAGTTAGACTTGATCCATAAGTGACTCCTCATTAATTAGGAAAACCATCCATTACATTAATTTCTCAATGGAAACTGGCTCTCACAAAGTTTTATGTAACACATTTCCAAAAAGGCTGCAAAAAGATGCAGTGAATCATTCTGCATATGTATATAGTCCTAGGTTGGGATGTGGGCTACAGTATGCTGGTTTGCAAGGTGGTCTTTATATTAGAGGTCTTAACTTGCATAAATTAGGATAAGCTTGAAAGCAGAGCTTTGGCTGCATTTATGGCATAGTGGTCAAAACATTGCAGAATTAACCAGTACAGTTCTTCGTGTTAAAAGAAAATATGAGGTACAAATAAAGATAGTAACTTAAGTTGCACCTTTTCTGTCTTAAAAATTAAACAAATGTCTTGATTGATCAAGGTTACTTACATTAAGTAATGAAATTATTATCTGTAGGTCCCTAACTTACTCAATTCTTTCATTCTGCATAATATAAAATGGAAGAGCATGATGTATGTTTATGTACACATATATGCTACAATAAGGTTATAATGCAGCAGATGATAATTGGTAACAGAAACAAAAATACATGCCACAAGACTTTTGCCTTCACAGGACAGTGAGAATTCCTAAGGAGCCTACATTGTAAGTTACAATTTTGTCACCAAGCAAACTTCAGCCAGACGCCATTTTAGAAGTCCTACATTTCATGAATGAGGGTTCCCACAAGTTACACTAAATTCTGATTTGATAACTTTATGGAGAGCAGCATCAAACAGTGACTCATCAAGAAAATGAATTTGGGCACTTTTCAATTTTCATTTCCATTATTTAAATAGAAATTACTTAAAAATATTAAACCAAACTTATTTCAGTAACTATGAAGAGTGTATCAAAATTTGGAACACATAGTTGTATTCCATAATGCATAATGTATCTAATCACCTGAAATGTATAGCCACTGAATATCAAGGAGCCATTCCTATTCAGCATCAGAGAGAAATGATTATCTCCATATTCATTTATAAAAATTATGTCATAAAATAATTCCAAAGAATCTTTAATTCCCCAGAAAAAGATAATTCTCACAATAATTTCAAAAATCTTACTGATACAATTTGGTATTTAAAATGGGTTTACTCCAAAATTTCATAATATGATATTCATATAATGGACTTTGATGCTGTAGTTCATGAAATGAACCTGTAGTAAATGGTTATTGGCCATTTTGGAAAATGGCTTTCATAGACTTCTGCTTACCCATCTATTTTTGAAATGCAAATTGATGTCTTCTGTATTTGGAATGGAAACTTATCAGTAATCCATGACAACATCTAATACAATAACCAGACATCCACATTGCTAGTAATGGGTTAATAAATGTAATTACATTCATGAAAACCTTTTGAGATCACCCAAGCTAAGGTCAGCTAGGTCTACTATCTAGCTACAGAAGGGAATCTTCAGGAATGGTTCCAGCTACATCTGGCTTAGCAACCCAACATTAACAAAGCAAGGAAGTTTGACATTGCACAGAATTTTGATGCTATCATTTTTCTCTCTTGATTAGAAGAATAGACAGGAAAAAAATGCATAGGATTGCCAATTCTTGTTGAAACCACTTCTGTAAATTGTTGCATTGCCAGTAAATATGTAATTGTGTGACAAACCATTAGGTTTTGATAAAGACACTACTATCTCCTAAAGCATATGGTAAATGACTCTATGCTGGCAACCTGAATAGACAGAATTTATATTTTGTTTTTCAGAGCAGGCCTTCCATACATCTCTTTTTACCAGTGATGTAACTGGTGAAAATTAGGCAACAAAGTTTTTTAGGAAGGTCAATTTACTGGCTAGACCAATATCAGAAATGAGTATTTGGTTTGATTGGGCAAAGCACAGCCAGCCTCTTTGCTTATAGTATCCTATGTTTTCTATATGATTTTTTATTTGAAAAAGGACAAAGGAAAGAAGAAAAGGAAGATAAGGGAAACCTAGAAAGGGAGGATCCATCTAACAACATCTAAACAAGAGACCTAGATGATCTCTTTAGTTGTATTCTCTGAACTCTATAAATATGTGCTGAAACCCAATAATTTATTCAATAAGTAGATAACTATGGTACTTCATCTAGGCTAACCTGAAATTCTGTATGTACAACTTTTGTCTTCCTTCATGCTTCCTTGTATTTCCCAATCAACTTCATTTTATATCTAGAGTTTGATTGTATTGATTTAATTCAGGAAAAACTGTACAACCACACAACTAGCCCTTGTGTTTCTGAATAGGTATAACTTTGTTCTTTTATGTTTTTAAGCTTTAGACAGGAAGATCCAAGATATACAAGGGTACTTTACAGAAAACTTGCCGGGCTAGGTGGCTGGACTCTATACGCAATAACTTTGTATAATGGCTGTCATGAAAATCAGGTGTCTGTGAAGCTACAATGAAGGTAGAGAATTCTTTTACTGAAAAAGAGTTCAATAAAAATTATATAATAAGAGTATAACCAAATGCAAAGAGAGCTTCTTTCATTAGGACTGTTCAAGCAGAGGCTAAACAGCCACCCCTTTGGGGTGCTTTGCCTTGAAGTTCTACACTGAACAAGACATTGAACTTAAATGGCTCCTTATAACATATGATTCTCTGATGCTGTGAATTAGTTTGTATTATACCACGGTGGCGTAGTAGTTTAGAATGCAGTATTGCAGACTAACTCTGCCCACTGCTAGGAATTCGATCCTGACAGAGTTGACTCAGCTTCTCATCCTTTCAAGGTCAGTAAAATGAGGACCCATATTTTGGTGGGCAATTTCTGACATTGTAAACCACTTAGAGAGTGCTGTGAAATACAATGAAATGGTATATAAATTTAAGTGCTATTGCTATTTTTATGGAGATCCCTTAAAAAAAGTATTCATATAATATATACATTCTTCTAGCAGAAACAGCAAAAAGGAAAAAGGAAACAGGAGAAATATAATGGGAGGGTTGGAAGCATTAGGAAGGAAAAGAGTGAAAGGGAGAAGAACATTGATGATAAGGCCAAGAAAAAAAAATACCTAGGAAAAAGAAAAAAAGAAAGCTTATTTAAATGTTACAAAATAGTGCCTTTCAAAAGTAGCTAAACTTCAGAAGGTGGAATACTTTACAGCCTCAGGCACCTGCTGTCAATTCTTTTGTTTTCAATCACTTCTAGTCTTATCAGCAAATGTAAAATAACACCCTCTACTATTTCAGGGAAAACATTCTTTCTGTCAAGAAAATGTGGTATATATTTGTCATACAAGCCAGTTCCTCGTGATGAAGCAATATAGCCCAAAGCAGGAATAGGCTAATAGATACATAGGACCTTCGGTTCTAATAAGCCCCACTCAGCTAGTTCAATAGTAAAGGGATGGTTGCGGTATAGTTTAACATAGCCAGAGATCTCCGTATTGCACACTACATTTCCTCCACTCCAACGTGAGGCTTTAAGTTGCATAATTTGGATTATGATATCATATTGTGATTAGACTCACTTGGGAGTAAGTTTCACTGAATTCAGGGAGTCTAAATCAAAATAGAACTGCAGAGGATTGAGCTGTTAGTCATAAATAGGACAGGCACCCCAGATGACTTTCCAGATATTGCCCATACTTTTCCAAGCATATTGCAGCAAAATAGAATTGATATATCTGTCATATCCTAGCTTATTTGTCAGCACATAAGTATTGTCATTTCAGCATATATACACAGACTATATCTAGGCAAAGGTTGGAATCTAGGTAATATCAGGCTGCTGGTGCTCTAAGGGCCAACTGCTAATAAAGAAAACAGCAGCATGCAAGAAAATATGAATCATTCATGAAACATTTCTTTTGTTGTTTTGCGGCATACAAAGTCAAAATCTGCTAATTTTAGTTCTGGCCCAGCAAACTTAAAAGAAAGGTTTGTCTGCATGAAGTAGATGGAATCAAGCCCAATAAGCCTGGATCCATATGTATGAAAGCAAGTTAAAACTACTTGCAGAACAAGAAGAAAGAATGGGAAACTTGTTCCTGGAGGCAAATATATCTAATCTTTTCTCCTTCTCCTCCCTCTTCTGCTATTTTCCCATGCTATGCATACAGATCTCAACATGCTCAAAAATTTCCTGCAGGCATAACTATCCTTTGTGGTTATTTGAGTGAGAAAATGGGTTAAGACAGAAATTTTCCAGAAGCAAAGCAAGGCATAATGAATTGGCTCATGGTATATCATAAACTCTTCTAATTGACTGGTAACAAAGGAAATATTTCTGAGCAACTGATAGACAGTACTGGTTTGATTCCATAGCGTGCATTGAGCAGCTAGTTTCTTATTTTAGCACAAGGAAAAACACGTTCAGTTATTGGCACCTCCATAGCAAATTTGTGCCCAATTTGGAACTGGCTCCAGATTGAGCACAACCCATTGTATGCTTTTGGGAGCTGAACTGATTTATTTCTGATCCTGATCCAGGTTATTTGAAACCAGAGCAAAGCTGATAATTCCACTGAATCATTGTTCTGCAAATGTGGGAATCCATTTTCCCCCTGCTGGGAATTATTGTAATCCAGTTCCTGGGCTCCAGATAATATTTATTATCTCCCACCCCCATCCTATGACTGTCTACAAGAGATTTATCATCCTGTTTCTGATGTTCAATTGTCCAGAGTTCACCAAATAAATATAGTCAGTTGTTACAGCTATTGGACTACAAAATTGCATTTATGCTTTTAAATACACAGAGGAACAGCAGTAAGCAGATTTATATTTTTCTCAATTAACCTCTCTTCCCACAACTTCCCATTACTACAGTTCCTTTAAAAAGATGGAACAAATGCAGATACACAATATGAAAAACATGTAAGGTAGGTGCTAACAATTTTTGCATGTTATTTGCATGTTGAATGGAGTGAAATGTTTTTTTATTCTATGATCACTGGTAGCTCAGAGGTGGGTATCTCAACTGGATGGTTTTCTTGGCTTTTCCCCTTTATTTAGTTGGAGGATAAGCATTGCTTGGATCACAGCACTTTCTCTGAAGCTGTTGGTCAACAGAAGTGAACAAGATAATAGGCCAGACTCAGACTGCTTTGTGAGGAACATGAAAGAGTATGAGTGGAAATACTTGGGATGTACAAGTGTCCCATGAATGTTATTAATTAGAAAATAATGTGAAAGTGTTGTATCTTGAATAGCAGGCCCCTAATGAGGGTAGCGAAAATAATAGATTGATAATTCTTTGAATAAAGGGTCGGGAGATAGGTGGTTCGGGTCAAGGAAGGGAGGGAGGCTCCGGGGGGCAGGTGCATTGTATTAGCACGGTCGGTGGGAGAGGCAACTATGGCGGGT
>JAEANM010001640.1:0-26964 GCA_017656035.1 Myanophis thanlyinensis
AATAAATAAATAAATAAGATAGAAGTACTATGGATAGCAAGGGAGTGCAAATGATTGCGGGCATGTGTATATGCTTTGCTGCCTCGTTGTGGCAAGACAGTGTTCCTGAGAGGGATGAATGAAGACTGAAAATGTATATACAGAGTATATAATCTTTAGCAGGATCACCATACTGTAAAGGTCATTCCAGCTCCTCAGCTAAAACTAGAAGGAACTACATTGGGCAGAACAGGAAAATGCTAGAGGTGGAAGATTTAGTGACAATGATTTTAATTGTCATTTTAATGAGGCAGCACAGCTGTGTGTGTGTGTGTGAATTTTGTTAGATGCCAAGCTAGTCTTGGAGAAGGGAGGGGCACTCAATTGATCTGAGCCACCACTGATAAATGTCAGTGTAAATGTATTCATGAACAGGAATAGACATAGTAACAAGGTCAGCCAATGGAGACTGTTTGGTAACTGAAACAGTATGAGCCACAAGAGACGGTTAGGAGCCTGGGCGTGGCTTAGCTTAACTGTTCTGTATATAAGAGAGTTTGTTTCTCTTTGCTAATGTTCCCATGCTGTGTTTCTACTTGGTATTTTCTTCTTCTCTCTACCATGTTGGAAAACCCTACATGGATACTGTATATATGCATTATGTTTTATATTATATAAAGAAGTCTCTTCTATTTAATGAAGCCTTCTGAATTATTTGACAGTGTGTTGGCTGAATTGCAACGAACTCTAACAATAAATACTCCCCCAAAATGAGGAATATTAATAACTTTCCTTGTTAGGAATTTATTAAATGGAATGTTTCCATTTGAAAGACCTCACTTACTTCCAGGATGTTTTTCCAATGCTGTCCTTAAAGGTAGAGATTGAGCTGTCTTTAACCATTTATATAAATAACTTTTACAAATGTTAAAACACATGCCCCAAATTGCTCTTTAAGAGATAACATTGCTAAAAACCAGAAATTATGTGTAAAAATGTTAATTATTTGTCACTCAATGTAGAAAGCAATCATATCTTTTAGGTCGGCTATATTTGAAAATATGGTAGGTTTCCACAGCTATGAGCTGATGATACTTAAAATTGTCTTAATCAATAATAATTGTAAAACTAGTAACTTAAAACAAAACTACTAGGCTGCTAGGTACCATCAATTATCATGTTGGATAAAGATGAGGTGAATGGAAAGGCCTCTCAGTAGCAGACATTTTTCCTTAGGCCAAAGCAATACACTGACTTGCAGGAAAGATGCTTGAAGATTACTTATTGGATTATTTAAACAGTTGTTCTCATTGTTTATAAGCCATTTTGAAATAACTGTTATCCTGAAAATTGGGATATAAATAATAGCATTAAAATAGTAACATATCCTTGATTAATTAACACATGCAATGTGTTATGTCCACACAGAAAAATGTAACCTTTAGAGACTCCTTTATACATTTTTATGGCAATACTTTTCCAGCTATATCTAAAACTGCTTCAGCAATGTCAAAAACTCTCTTTTGCATTTCTGTGGGAGGAAAGAGGTTTAATTTCAACCAAACTTTCTACAAATTCCAATAAAATCTAATTATGTGGTGGAATTTAAAAGAAATACGAGAGTAGCAAAAAGAAATAATGAGGAATAGTTAATAGTAAATTATAGGGATGACTGAAGAAAGAACAAAGAATATGTGGAATGACAAGCATAAATAAAGCAAAACAGCAAAAGAGACAGAAACATGTAATTCACATTCCATTTAAAACAATCACAAACAAGGCTAGACTATTTGGGTTGCAGCAAAAGTAAATATATACTATTTCTTTACAATTCATTGTAAAGTGAACAAAATTAATAGATTTGATTCAGTTTGCTTTTACTGGTATCCTTGTATCACAACTGGGAGAGACAACTCAGTTGTTAAATGAAGGGGTTGTAAAGTAAAAGTTTGACTGCACTTATGATCTTACTCCAGACCTGTGAAGGTTGTACATGTGAGGACTGGTCTTTATTGGCAAAGTTACTTTTGGTGGCTGTTTGACGTAGTAGAACAGAACAGAACAGAACTGAACAGAACAGAACAGAACAGAACAGAACAACAGAAGGTACTTTGGAGGTCTTCTAGTCTAATCCTCTTCTCAAGTAGGAAACCATATACCATTTCAGACAAATGGCTTTACAATCTCTTTTTTAAAACCTTCAGTGTTGGAGCACCACAAATTCTGGAGGCAAGTTATTGCACTGATTAATTGTTTTAACTGTCAGGAAATTTCTAGGTTAAGTCTAGGTTGGTTCTCTGCATTATTAGTTTCCATCCACTGCTTCTTGTCCTATCTTCAGGTGCTTTGGAGAATAGGTTAACCCCCTCTTCTTTGTGGCAGCCCTTTAGATATTATCATGTCACCCCTAGTCCTTCTTTTCATTAAACAAGACATGCCCAATGCCTGCAACCGGTCTTCATATATTTTGGCCCCTAGTCCCGTAATCAACTTTGTTACTAGTCACTAAAAGGACTACCTAGTTAACAAACTGGTATCCATTCAAAATCAAGATGATTTTCACTACAGATGTTCAAATTTCAATACGTTCCCAAATATTTATTTACTAAGCATTTCCAATGAAGCCATGTTTTCAAAATCTGATTGTAATAATGACATTTGAAATCTGACCTTCCTTCATTACAGTCAAGTTCAGCTGATTCCACTATCAAAAATAAAGGCACTATAAGGTAATTGCTGGGTAGAATGACGCAAAAAGTTTCCACGACAACAAGAACTGGAGTGTCTGCCTTGTACTTCCTCATCTGTTTGCTCTCAGACCAGGAGCCTGACAGTGCAGTCACTACATCCTGTTTCTCTTAAAAGATACAGAAATATAGAAGCTGTAACATTTAACCCTTAACTAACCTCTGCATAGTTTCGAAAGCATCCTTCATACCAATATTTTCCTTTCTGTATTTTATTAACATTGTTAGGAATGTAAAACTAACAATTGTTGGGTAGACTATTAAATATTAAAAATATGGACATGCATATATTTCAAGGTATATTTAAACCCATCTAAACAAGTATTTAGAAAAATGTATCCTAATGCAGAGAATATGAAAAGAAATGTGTTTGTCTCTCAAAATTACTACAAATCAATATTATTATTGTAATATTACAATATCACAACCTATTTTATGAGAAAAAATGTATAAATCAGTGACTTTAAAAACAGTTTCTGATGATGTAAAGCTTTAACATAAAGCTAGGAATGATAAAACACTATGAATGCTTTAACTAAAAACAGGTAAGGTGCCCCATCTCAAATTCTCTAATTGAGAAAGATACCAGAGTGGAATTGAAAGAACATTTATGACAGCCTTTACTCAAAGTTACACCCAAAGTTTCACACAGACCTATTTAACAGCTCCCATGTCCTCAGTAAAAAAAATCAGTATAAAACTGATAGCATTCTACAGTATATTTCAGTTGGATTTGTTGAGCCAAGTAGAAGCTTAGAAAGCACGCAAGAGAAAGTGCTATAGTGTTATAATTTTCTATACATCTTATAGAAAACCTACAGCATATTAAATAGCTCATATAGGCAACCCGTGACTCAAACTCTTTCTCTGAGCTCAGATTACTGCATTTTTCACTGCCAGCCAGCTGTTAGCATCCATCAATGTGTATTCCAGCAATTAACAGATGCACAGAAAAAAACATTTTAATAAGGATCACTGGGAAATGAGGAATACCTGTATTTAACTTCGTCCTGCTCCCCAGTGATAGCCATCAAAATAGCATAAATAAACACCAGTGAATTGCAAAAGGACCTATCTGTCTCCCAAAACAAAAATACACAAAACAAATCTCTTTTCTTGCCAGTTATATTAAAAACCACTCAAAGCTGATCTCTAAAAAGAGAGAAATAGAGGACCTGGAGCAATACTATTTAAAAACTGGCAACAACTGTTCTCCTAGTTCATATGGTATATCTTTCAAACCTCCACAGCAATTAATTGCATTAAAAATGTTTCAGTTCCTTTGTTTTGTTGTGAAAAATGAGTCTGATTTTTTAAATTTAAGAACTGCTATAAGAAAGTCAGTTTGGTGAAAGACTTTAACGCATTATGCTAAAAACTAGAAGATTGGGAGTTCTAGTCCTTAAGGTACACAATCAGCTAGATGACATTGGGCCGTTCACTGTTTCGGTATCTTAGGAAGTAGACAATGGCAAACCACTTTGAAAAAAATTGTCAAGAAAACAGCAGGGACAAACAATGTTATGGTACCTATTTTCTAAAAAAAAAAATTTTTTTTTAAATTTGTGTCATGCCTGTATTATTTTTACAAAGAACTCAAGGCAACAAACACATCCAACACAACTTCCTCCTCCTATTTTCTCCACAGCAACCATCTGTGAGGTGGTTTGGGCTGATAAAGTGATTGTCCCAAAGTCATCCAGCTGGCTTTCAGGGCTAAGGCAGGATTTGAAGTTCCACCCTGCCCTCATATATCTTCCCCTCAAGTATCTCTCTTTCCTTTTCCAGGCCAAGGCTTCCATTTGTCTCACCCATTTACCTCAAACTACATTCACATTTATGCCAGGTCCTTACAGTAGCTCAATAGCCCTTCCTCAGACTGCATCTGCCTTAGACACTTGATAGAAGGAAAGCCAGACCATTACAAGAAGCTCTTTAACCTACCCTATGACCCCTTCCTCATCGCATCTTGATAAGCAAACCAGATGTAACCAACTGGAAAGCTTAAGGGACCTGGAGTTTAAGGGAGAGAGCCAGTGGGGAGTACTCTGCTTCAATTTGGAACATGGTCACATAAGACTCCATGGGATAGCAGCAATCTCCTCATGGTAATCACAATATCCAATCCAAAACTGTTAACCCCAATTCATGTCCTTCTAAGTCTTCTTCAGGACTACTTCCAAAATATCTGAATCTTAGGCAAAAGTACTTCAGGGAACCAAAGCATGATTCTAAATTACTTGGCATGCCAATTACTTAGCAAGCTTTGTTAAGAGTTAAAATGATAAGGGCAAGACCATGTCATTTTCCCTTTCAGTAAATATCCTTAGGGATCAATGACTATAAAGCCAATTGGATATTATATTCTAAAGTTTATGCGTGTTCAGCTAACACAGAAGTTTCCTCATAACATTGCATTACATTGAATGAGAAGCATGTGCTCCCACTTATGGGAAGGCTTCTATGCATGCTTATTGAATATACTTACCACTCTCTTGCAAACCTTTGCATTCTATGTGCAAAAAAACCCTGAATAAGCAGCAGCTGTGTGGCCAGAAATAGCCAATGTTCCCCTCCAAATAAGGATAGAAACTTCTTCTTGATCCTTATTTATTTAAATTATTGGCTTAAATGAGAAAAAACAGTAGCAGAAATTTATGAAGGGAAAATTATGTTGCAAAGGTTAAAAACAACTGCATAAACTATGCCATCGACAGCATGGAATAACTATAATCACTGAATATAATGCAGCATGTTTTGTTGACAGAATTTCTTTTGGACTGTTGAAGCTGTTAAGCCAGTGCTGTTTAAAACTACCTGTGCATTTGTGTCTATGGAGATTCTCAGTCATCCAGGTCATGGTTGTCCCAAAGGTGATTTTTTTTTCAAGAGGCAATTGGACTTCCTTATTTTTCTTTGAAGATGTTTTGCTTCTCATCTCAGAAGCTTCTTCAGCTCTGACTGGATGCTGAGGAAGGGAAAGATTTATATTCCTTGCAGACAGCTGGTCATTTGCATTCTTTTATTTAGAGAGTCATTGAGACCATTTGGAGGTTCACCTGACTAGTCCAAATGATTTGTAATCTTGAAAAAAAAGCAGCTTTGGGACTGTTTGTGAATTCCTTGTTCACTGGATGAAACAATTGTTATGATATATCATAATGATATTGTGTTGTCATTTTGCTGTCTATAGAAGACAAATAACTTGGTGCAAACTTTGCTACAATTCATTTTATTTTGACAAATTAATTTCTTGTAATATAGGGAGAAAGAGCAAATAAATCACAGTTCAAAGTTCATGGAATCAGGCTTAAGATACTTGTTTTCTGAAGTAATGTGGAATGAAGTATGAAATAACTATTGTAGTACAACAGCACATACGAAGTTACACAAACTATTCAACATAGTAGCCATTTTAAAATAATTATTATTTAAATTATTTATCAAATCCATGATTCCTGCCCTCCGTCCTGCCCCAGAAAGCTTCAACTGATTAAATCAGTGCTTCCCAAATATTTTCCTTCAATAGCCAAAACTGCTTATCAGAAAGTAGATAAAACATGGGTAAAGCACTTTTAAATCACTTTAAATGTCCCTACTGTGATTCAGTAATGGGCATGCTGTCATTACTGAAATAAAATAAAAAATACCTTCACCCAATTTTGAGTCATTTACTCAGGTTTGAGAAGCACTACTTTAAATGATATGCCACTTCATTTCTACAATGTTGCAATGCATTTTTTTTCTTCTGTAAAGAACACTATTGTTTGTATAAATGTGCAAGCTTTAAAAACTGATATTGTTAATCACATAAACAATATCAATTTTTACAGCTTGCACATTTACACAAACTTTTTCCCTGAACTTGTTAAAAAAAAAAAGTATTCAGCCACAACTCAATCTTTGGAATGAACTATGTCATAACAGTTTCTACTTTTTAAAATGACTACACTCTGTAAAATAGAAAAGCTAACCTGAGATTCATTGCATATATTCCCTGTTTTCTGGATAATTAGTTAAGGAAATAAACTGATCCTAAGAGATGTATTTTTGTGGTGGAATCTGGCACCCAGTAGCAGGTGGGAGGCAGTGTTTCCCAAAGAGCTAAAAGGCAAATCAATTTTGAGACTTTGGTGTGCAAAAAAAAAAGACCCAGGAGGGATCCTCCTTAAACCTTCATAGGATAAATCTGATAGTTATGCAGATGTCCTTTAGTCTGGCAAGATTCCTGTCTATAGGCAAAGACCAACAAGGAAGATACTATGAGAAATTCACTGTGTCTTGGCTCCTTACTCATGATAGTTTTGTAGCAATTATCTTCCTGGAATGTTTACGCGGAATGTTAAGTTTTATCCAAACAAGATGTTACACCAAGTTCAGATGAATGAATCAGGTTTTTTAAATAAACTTCCAGTTGTCCAGTTCTTGCTTGAACAGTATTTTTAAATTTATGCCTAGGAGATTCAATTTAGGAAATATGTATTTCACACCATATTCTTCTTCTTCTTCTTTTGGCTGTTCCCGTTAGGGGTTGCCACAGCGAATCATCTGTATTTCACACCATATTATACCCACTGAAATGACTTTAAAAATCTAAAAAGAAATCTTATACTCTAAAATATATGATGCCTCGAAAGAAAGAACTTTTTTTTTACAAATTTTGAATTCTTTTCCTTGAAATTTTAATTTAAAAGAAATTTGAATTACAGAATAATCAATAGTTTCTCATGGTTTGGACCTAAATTTCATGGCCATATTTTGTTGAATAATTTGAAATGATATATGCTACCCATAATAAGATTATTATAAGATTCTTAGCTTTTTCAGACTATAATGTGATTAGAAAGGCTATAATACAGATTATTATTGGAATTGATAATTATTTTAAAGTTAATGAAATATTAATAAACAAAATTCTTGTTTCTACAGCTCATTCCTATTAGTAGTATACAAAACATAAAAGGAATGTTCAATCACAATACAAGCTTCATATACTATACGTTTGCAATAAAACAGTAGAACTGTAATTCACAAATGAGATGTACTTCCTGTTTTGTTATGGCAGGTGTGACGTTAGAAAATAAACTGTACTGGAGAAACATGCAAACAAATTTTATTTAAAATCTGGATATCCATCCCATGCATGTTTTTTTCCAGTTCCAAAAGATAAGAAGTCCATTTTTTCAGGCATCATAAGTATACCCCAAACTATTCTTAATATACTGCCTCATATATGTAGTCTCAAGCAAGCAACAAATATTTTCACTGAGAACAGTTTCTATTAGAGCACACAAAATGTCCTATTTGTTTCACTCATGGTTGTGTACAGCACACCTTTTTCCAGCTTGGATTATTCAATCTGTGTTTTAATGATGTATCATTGTCTAATTTTCAAAAAATAACTCTCATGTTAAAAAAGATGTGCTAAATAATGACCTAATCTATTTTTTCTATATTTCATCAGAACGTTCCTGAATTAAAGAGTATCCATTGTTTTATATTTTTCTAAAATATAACTTAAATGTTTTCATATAAAATCCAAATTATTTTAAGAATATACATTTCTTATACTATATTAGTCAAAACCCCAATGTTTTAAGAAACAAAATGCTTGGAAATGTTACTGCCACATTAAATATTAACCTTAGTATTTTTAACATTAAATAGTAAATTAATCTTAATTTTAAATAGTAAATTAATCTAAATTAATACTAATCTGTAATAGTGGTTTCTATGGTATGTAAGGAAAGAAGGATAAGTTTTTTAAAAAATTGACAATTGATACATTACTAATGGATTTATTTGCCAATATTCGTGTTGATTTTTTAAAACAAAATAATAAATTAATATTAATTAAAATTCACTGAGGGCAATGATCTAATCTTAAGTGATTACAGTCAAGGGTATCTATTGTTTGCAGTCATTGCATATTTATAAGTGTATGTATTTAAGATAATTAGTAGTAAACTACTTTATAAATGGCTACTAGAAAACATTGTTCCTTAGAAGGAATAGTTGCAACAGTATTTTGTACCTTGTAAGTATTTTCCTTCCATCTTATATAAATACAAAGCTAATTCTTTCAGTTGTAATATGTTTAACCAAGAATCTACTATGTAATATACACATTTTAAAGCTTAGGGAAGAAGATATTTGAGAATAAATAGTCCAATCGTATGTACAGAATAAACTCAACATTCCTTAGGACTTACACATATGTAGATGTGCATAGAATTACAATCTTATTGTAGAAATTATTTTTTTAAAAAACACGATAGAACATAAGATAAACTAAAACCATCAAAAACTGCAGAGAAATTTCCTTTATTTGTTAATTGATTTTATACTGTGAGTTTTTCAAATTATGGAATCTTTCATAATCAAGTGTATTAGCTATGAGGCTTTCCTAGCAACTGACAACGTTCATTGCAGATGGTTGCAATATAATATTATAATTTTAATATTTTCAGTGTAAGATAATATATCTACCTTATGAGTAATGTAAGTTGTAAATCCATCAAGAGAAAATTTTGCTCACTTGTCTCTTTTAAATACAATTACTGCTAACAAAATACGCTGAGTACAATTAAATCTACTTGAAATCAATACTATTGATGAGATTTCTTTAGAAATGTTTTCTAATTTTTCCACAGTTGGTACACTTTTCTCACTGTTCTTTCCCTAGGTTTTTATCTTTCTTGTCATTGCCAATAATATGAAACCTTTATCTGTCTCCTGTTGGTCAAAACAAAATTTGTGTTTGTCACACTGCTGAGTACTTGTGAATAGTTCCAAAAACATATTACCGAACAAACTTTACAAGACTGTTCCTCCTCCTTTTCTCAGCCTATTTTGGAATGATAAAAGTAATACTGAATTAGTTTCAGAAGCAGTCAACAGTTCAATGTTAACCTAGTTAGTATTCTTGTTGAGAATCTGTAGCCCTCATTTTGAAAATTTATACTAAGTTGGCCCTGAGCAATAAAGGCTATCAGATAGTGCACGGTTACAAAGTCCTTTAAAAGTTTAGTTTGGCTTAGAGAATGCAGTTGTTTTGCAAATTATCAACTAAAGTAAGGTAAATAAAATAACCGGGAAGTAATTTTGTATGCAGCCTAACAATATCAGTGTACCGTACAGAGATTATATTTTTTGCAACAGGCTGAGGTGTCTATTCCTGGAGGACATAGGTTTTGAGTCAAATGAGTTACATTCAGGTTTGGAGACTTGCATAGTCACAGGCTGGAAAACGAACCACACCGCCTAACAGGAAAAGAGAGTTCTGCATTGAAGTTGCAAAGATGCTCATGCAGAAAGCATCCCCACGCTGCTCTGCTGCGCTGCGCCTAAAGGTCTTTCCTTGGCAGAGTCACCTACCTGTTCTTTGGAAATGCAAGGCAACGAAGGTCTCCTGGACGTTTTCCAGCCGCCATAGTAAGCGGCAGAAGTCTCTCCCAAGGACACGCAACTGGATCTCCTCTTGGGTCGGATGACAGGAACTTTCTGCTCGGCGCTGCCGGGCAACTTCGGATGCGATCCCTGGAGGTGCTGCTGTAAACCCCGAGCCAAAGGGGAGCCAGAAGAGAAAACGCAGCGCTCTCCCCCCAGCAGCGCCCACAAGCATCCCGCCGTCCCGGCGAAGCAGGACAGCAGCGGTCTAAAGGGAGGAGGCAGGGACCCCAAGGTGGTGAGCGAGACCAGCCACGCGAGGCTGGAGAAAACCAAAACCAGGAGGCTGCTGCGGAGTTTGAGGCCGCGCTGCAAAAGGGTCAGTCCGGCCACCGTGCCAAGCGCGGCCAACAACCGCCCCGCCAGCATCTGCAATTCGGCTGGCGGAGGGTGGGGGACGCCTTCCTCGGCTTCGGCCTGGCGGGACAGCAGGAGCCACTGCAGCGTCACCAAATCCCCCGCGTAGCAACAAACCGGCAGAGCCAGAAGCCACCGGGGGGGCCCGGACTCATCCCGGGCCAGGTAGCAGGTGAGGAAGAAGAAGGCACAGGCGAGGCTGAAGAGGGGGCTCAGGCACCGGCAAAGCCCGAGCGGCGCCCACAGCCCGGTTGCTTCGGGGCTTCTGGCAGCTGCGCCCGCTTTCCTTTGGCTGTCTCCCCACAGCAAGACGCACGGCAGGAGCGCCAAGGTAGCCGCCGTAGCACCCAGACCCCTGACCAGAGCCCGGCGAGGAGAGGCTGGGACGAGCGCCCGAAGGTCCAGTAGGAGGCTGCTCCGGGCGCATCCCTTCGCGTAGTAGCCGTTCCGCAGATTGAGCTCTGCAGAACCGCGAGCCGGAGGCTGCTGGCTTAGAAGTTTGTTGAGCCCGCGGTGCGAAGAAGAGGCGGCAGCGGCTTCTTTCTCGTCCCTCATGGTGCTCGAGCGGGAAAGGCTGGAAAAGGAGGAGGAGGAGGAGGAGGAGGAGGAAAAGAAGAAGCAGCAGCAGCCGGCGCTCGGTCAGTTTCTCCTACCTCCCGACCCTGCCTTCATCTTTCCCCCCCACAAAGAGCCGGGAAAAGTCAGCAACGAGGAGCTTCGCTCTCGAAGCGCAAACGGCGGCGGGACCGCAGACTCGGAGCATGGTGGGTAAAAGACAGGAGGGAGGGAAAACGAAGATAAGAGAGAAAGAGGCTAAAAAAAAAAGAGAAGCAAAAAGTGTCCCTTTCTCTTCCCCCCTCCCTCCCTCCCTTCTCTTCTCTCGCCCGCTCTCCGGAGAGAACGCGCTGCCGCCTCCCAGAGTTCCAGGGCAGCGAGGTCCGCACGCGCTCTTCCAAGGCACGCCCTCCCGTGACGGCCACAAATGCAGGAGCTGGCTTCTGCTTTCTCTCTCTCTCTGCCCGCCGACCGCCCTGCAGGGCGCACGTCATGAAGTAGGAAAGGATAGGCAGTCGGAGGAGGGGGGGGGGGGGCGGAGGGAGTCTGTGTCTGTCGGTCTGTGTGTTTGTGTGTAAGGGGGAGGAGCGGAACGCTTCGCAGCGCACACCCCCACACGGCTGAGGAAAAACACGGCCCTGTATATTTCTAACGAGTTTTGCGGAAGTTTAATCCTTCTGAGGGCAGGAACCACAAGTCTTCAGGCGCGGGTTGGCTCTCTCGACGGTCTCGCCGAGCGTCAGCTTGGCTGTTAAACCACCCGGCTCTGGCTGTCGCTTCCGATTCCCACCCTTTCCTCAGATTCTTGAGAATTGGCACCAATTCTCTCCCCCCCACACCCCTTATCTTGACGCTGAATTCAAATCAAAGGTGACAAATCAAAAGATCGGTAATAGAGGTAGCCTTCAATTTAGGGCCACAAGAGCCCCAAATTTGTATGTTGCCAAGCCAGAAATTTGTTAGGTGAGTTTCGCCCCATTTTTATGACTTTTCTTGCTACATTTGTTAATGTAGTTAACAAAGCAGTTGTTAAATTAATAACAGGGGTGTTAAGTGAATCTGGTTCCCCCATTGATTTTTGCTAGTCAGAAAAGTGCAAAAGGTGACCCACATGATCCTGGGACACTGCAACCATCAGACATGTGAATCAGTTGTCAAGCAGCCGAATGAAAATCATATGACTATGGAGATGTTGCAACAGTCATAAGTATGAAAAATGGTCATAAGTCGCTTTTTTCAGGGCTGTTGTAACTTTGAACAGTCCCTAAGTGAACTGTTGTAAGTTGAGGACTGCCTGTACTAAATGGAATTAAACAACATCACGTTTGCACAGCCACTTCCATCCTGCAAGATTGGCACGCTGCGGATTTCTTTGATTAAACAATGTTATCTATTGGGACCCTGGAAGTGTGCCTCCTCTGTGACAGAGTCTGCCCTCTTGAATAAAATCCACCACTCAGATCCATTCTGCTGTTGTTTGGAAGGCTTTTCACCCAGGGTTTTTGGCAAGGAGAACATGAGATCCTTCACCACATTTCACTTTCCATTTTTTATCTTTATTCTTTATTTTATTCTGTAAGCCGCCCTTAGTGAATAGGCAGCAATATAAATTAAATATTTATTTTATTGTAATTTCTTTTATTGTAATGAGCCACCCATTGAAAACTGGGCAGCATACAAATGTAATAAATTACTAGGTAACTGGTGACTAGGCTCATTATTTGAGAAATGAAACTATTTCCAGATTCCTACTGAGAAGGTTTTGCTCTGATGTCCAGTTAAAAATAACAGATATGACAGCTTTAATACTATTCTAGACAACCTATGACCCATGATGACTTCCTTTCAGAGATATTTCCTCACCAGATTCCTCAAAGTCTTGAACAATGAAAGAACTAATGTACTGTCTTCACTGAAAAAGTTGGAATACATTCAGAAATATATTCTGTATCTTTCCTTGAAAACAATCAATGCTGAACTTTGTAACATAGTCAAACAGCAGGATAGGAAACGCTTTGTGACATTGTGTATTATATCATATGTTTAATGATAATTTTAATGTCATAAAATGTTTTATATAATTGACCCAATTTTGATTTCACCAGAATCATAGATCTCAGAGTTTGGATGCATTCTGTAAGTTAGTGCATTTTAGGAATGTTATTTTAGTAATATAGAATTTAGTAATATAGTGATATAATGTAGCTGCCTTGAAAGTAATCCATCTTGAACCACATAGCACAAACTTCAGGAGGTGACCATGGGAAATGTTTTTGACATTTTGTGTGTGATGTCACAAAAAAATTATTTTTAATGTCATAAAGTGTTTTATCAGATTTCCAAATTCCAGCTCCACAGGGATCACAGGCCTGGGATTTTGGATGCATTCTGCAAGTTAACTCAAACCTTGGTTAAAGTTTTGCCCTGTGGTGCACTATTTCACTCAGTTAAAGGTTATAGAGACAAGAGTTTTACCAGTATAAAATTAGATAAAATTAGTTATATTAATATTAATAAACTATCACCAGTTTATTTTTTATTTGATACCAGCCAAAACATAGAAAAACTCAAACAAGTACTGCAAGATCAGAAAATGGGAGGAGACCTGGCTTTCAGAATCTCCAAGAGTTGGACATGACTGGACAATACCATCATCAATATTAATAAAAGTGTAAAATTAATAAAATAGTTCTGGCTGGAATATTTATCATATTTGCATTAAGTCCTTGCATTTTCACTGCAGCCACACAAAATTTGGCTATTGTGTGGGTATTAACATAGTAGAAATCTAAGAAGATTGACGTGATATTTTTCAGTCCTTCCAGGGAGAATATGTAACCCCTATGCAGACAGATATAAAACTTACAGTAGAGTAGCACATATTGAATAGTTTTTATGTTGTCAGAATCACAAGGACAGGTACATTCTATTAATGGGGTTTTGGTAAATCAGCCTTGTAATAGTTTTGATGTAGTCATTGTTTGGCTCTGAAGAACTCCGTCCTCAACTTGGGGAAGGTCAGCATATATAGATAACTTGAAGGTTGTCAGCTGTCTTTCACTATTAGGTTCTGATATTTTGGTAAAGAGTACCAGCTTGAATACAATCCTCAATGTCACCTTTTGTCTCTTGCCTGGTCAAGGTCAGAAGCTAAGAGTGAATCTGTGACCAGCCCATAGTCCCTCAGTTTCTGGTCCACTATGATAATCATGGTGATGGATCTTATTCAAAAATATTAGCATAATCAGCCATTGGGAAAGATTAATTTGGTCACCCCCATCTCAAGCCTGAGGTCACTGAGAATGTTCCTTGGGACTGCAAGTATGGATCTTAAAATTTTTGTTTGTATAAAGTTGACTGCATTTTTTTAATATGAGGTGCTACCTGGGCTCTGTATAAAGATTGAGTGATGATTTTGCCCTCAAATAATTTTAAGGCTGCGGCTATTAATCTCTTTCCTTTGCAGAAAAGAATCTCTTGATGGAGATTCCTTTGAAGTAGAAGGATCTCTTGATGGAGTAGAATGATCTTTTGTTGAGGACTTTAAGGCTCTTTGAATAATGTATTTCTGACAGGACTTCCAGACTCCCTAAGCATGGAAGACCATTCCCAGATTTTTGAACATGAGCACCTGTTTGGTTTTTTTTCTCATTTATTATCTGACTTGAGGTATGTTTTTTTATGGTTATGACAGTAAGTTTATACCCTTTGGCCTCTTTTCTTCCTTATAAGGCATAGCAAATAGGACAGGTAGTTTTATCAACCAAGAACTGATACAACAAGGGTGTGCTCGCGTGTCACACATTTCCTGGCACTTCCCAAGGGGTTAAAAGCAACTCTGAAAAACAGAGCTGTGAGAATAAAGAGCAAAGATAGTTGTCTTTCCTGAGCTGCACAGATTTTGCAGCAACAAAAATAGCTTTATTTACATGCCATGCAGGAAGTTAGAATTTTGTGCTCCGGTATGCATCACTTTACACTTACTTAAACTGAAGCACACTTGCCATTTGGTTGGCCACTTTAAGGAGACTCTTTAAACTGAAATTGGGCAGTTTATTTTTGTGTTTAACCAGTTAGCAATCCTTAAATAGTCAAGTTCTCTTATCCCATGACTGCCTTGTTTGCTCTTACTTAGTAAGCTTTGCCAAAGCATTTTTCAAAATGAAGTGTTGATGGGGCAGGATTTACTTATACAGGATCCTTACTGATTTCCTTCAGCAAATCTTATTCCTCTGTGTTTACATTATTTTTGATTACTGTATACTTTCCTGGATCTCTCTTTCAAACATGGTATCACACTTTGATTGAGCCGGACTTGAAAAGAAAGTTATACATTTTTGCTAAGAAGGCAACAATTTCACATCTGAGTTCTTTAAGGATTCCCTGGTACAGCGATCAGAATCAAACTATTACTGTGTAGACTTTGAAGATATCCTAAAGCCGTGATGGCGAACCTATGGCATGGATGCCACAGGTGGCACATGGAGCCATCGTGCTGGGCACACAAGCTGTCGGCCAACTTACCTCCAGCTGAGCATGCACATGCGATTGTGCATGTGCTGATTGCAGCAGGAAATCCAACTGGTTTTTGGAGCTCTCCTGCGCATGCACACACGCGATTGCTCATGTGTGGGTGCCTTCATGCAGCGCATGTGCATTACACGTGCAAAAGCTGCATGCCTGCGCAGATGGTGCAGTTGCACATGTAGCGCATGTGGAGGAGCTGCATGCAAGTGTGGATGGCACGAGCAAAGCGCGTACTTTTTGGCATTTGGTAAGTAAAAGGTTCGCCACACTACTGTCCTAAAGTCTGTGAGAAAATCAAATATCTGCCTTATATCTTTTGTAATAAAGAGCTATACAAAATAGGCAGTTTCTCTCCAAGTACTATATTTGAGCATCCCTTTCCTTGTTCAACTAACAAACTGATTCCATGGTTGGTATGTATGTATGTATGTATGTATGTATGTATGTATGAATGAATGATACATTCCTCAGGTTTGGGAGGGGTTTGCGCTTATCACCATTTTCTTTTTCTGCAAGAGTTTGTGCTTCTTCTTTTTTTCTGATCAAGACAGATTGTCTAATTCTGAAATGAAGGTTTATTCATTTTTATAGCTTCCTGAACATTCATAGAAACCATGCCGTCCAGATCTTAGACTTGTTTGATTCTTTGTTACATTATGAAACTTCAGTAATTACATTTATGATTTACTATGGGATTAACCTATCCCACAAAATTGGGAGGATTCCAAGTGGCTTTCAGAATTTACACATAAACACAATGTAGATCAAATTATTAGTCCAAGTAGTAAGCCAAATAAGTTTAAATACAGTGCTAAAAGTAATACAGATGGATTACATTGGTCCTGATGGGTCATAAGTTCTTATTTTTCCCGTAATTAAATTATTTTGCTATTTGTAATATATTTGGCTATGAGCCTACAAATATTTTGGCTTATTTTTATAGTATTTATTTAAACTGCGCTTATGTGTCTCCAAGAATTGCTATTAAAAATGGAACTATGTGCTGTTCACTGTCCAGAAAGAAAACTGAACTATTTCTGGACCTCAAATTTATTTTATGAAGGAAAGTAGACTGTCTATATAATCCAGATACATTTCCATGACAAAAAGTGAGCAAACAAGTAGTTCCTTCTGCAGAGCTTTGACTCTTCATAAACATGTCTCCTATAATAGTTGAAAGTTGAAATTAAAAAAAAATACTGTGTACTTTTCTAGTCATAAAAAGGTGATTCAGTTCTTCATGAAATGATTTGTAGCTCCATGATTGTTTATCATCAGTAAATTCCAATAAAAGTACCATGAGTTCTTCAGGGCTTGTCTAACACATACTTTTATTCCCTATAATACAAATTGTGCCGAGCACATATTTATTATTCTAGTGAAGAAGCTACTGTAATCTACTTTAAACTATATATTTTAATAATTTAATTCATAAAACCAGACAATTTAGAAATGATTTTAAAATGATTTTGTCTGTCAGAATAATACCATCTGATGTCAGCTCATTTAGAGAATTCTATGATAGGACTATTTTATACAGGTGGCTCTCAATTTAGATCCACAATTAGGACTGAAGTTTCCATTACCAAGTTAGCACACTTGCTGTGGCCATTAAGTGAAATACACAATCATTTAGAGAATATAACTTCTCATTGACTTTGCTTATTGAGGCCAGCTGGGAGAGTCACAAATGGTATTTATATGACCCAGAACAGTGCAACAACCACCATAAATGTAAGCTAGTTGTCAAGCGCATGAAATTTGACCATGTGACGCATAGGGAGGCTGCAACAGTCATATATGTGAGAACTGGTCATAAGTCAACTTGTTTCAGCACTGCTGTAATTTTGAACAGTCACTAAACAAATGGTTCTAAATTGAGGGCTACAAATAACTACTGATCATTACATCAGAAATAAGGTACTGTTGAACATCTGGGAAAAGTGTGAAGACAGAAGAACATGATAGAATTATGTAAAGTTATAGGTATGAGGTAGATGAGAATGGGTGGTTATAGAAATCAATCAAAGAAAAAAATGGATAAATATTAGGAATATAAATTCATACAAAAAAGCCACATTAGATCAGTCAAAAGGTTAATTTTCAGTCAGCCTTCAGTTCTCATAGTGAGCAATTCTTTGTTAGAAGTCTGCAAACAAATACCAGTCCTACAGTGCCCCTCGAATAGGTATTCCTCAGTCTACTGTTTATCATATATTGTTCAAAATCCCAGATTCCTTCACTTCTCATAATTCTTAGGCCAAGTAGGTTTGGAATTACTTGAGCTGAAATCTAATTCATATGAGAAAAGGTCTGATTTAGGAATATGGTTATTAAACACTAATGTCTTTATTTTCCAAAAATTAGCTTATTTTTCTTTTAAAGGATTTCAGGTTGACAACCACCTTGCAGAAAAAAAATCCCATCTAATTTCTAGATGATTCCAAGTTTTTTATGATCTCAGAATGAAAAAAAGTCATTCTCAGTAAATGACTCTGCTTACAGCTTACAATTCAAATTCACAAATATGCACGAAAGGGGAGCATTTTTTGAATCCGGGAAAGTTAAATGGGTTCCAGAAAGTCTGCTGAACTTTTCAGGCACTCTCAGAATACTTTAGTAGATTTGGATTGTGCAAAAGCAACTCTGGATGGGTTAAGCAGCAAAAAACTGGTAGTCCTTCTTGCCTTTCTCTAGATACTGGGATGGCATATCCCATTGGTCCACCTGTCTCTGTGATATTCCACTGTTTCCCCTCTCTTTGGCATTTTCCCTGTCCTCACCCATTTCTTTCCAGAACAAATGGTCTCTTTTATTTCATTCTCAAAGGAAAAGTACCACAAACAGGTATATTGTGCACAGTAGGCTGTAAACTATTTGGTACCTGCACATCCCTAGTTTGAACCAGGAATGTTATTATGTGTTCACAAAAAAGCCAGTTAATAGAGGTTTCCTTTCTTTATACTATATAAATAAATAAAATAAAATATTTAAAGGTTGGAATAAGGAAAGAATGAAAAAATAGATATATCTTGGTAATAAGAATATGTTTTTAAATGTAGCAGAGCTTTAGCAACCATTTTAAAAGTCAAACATTTAAGACCAACATGTAAAGAACAATATTTACATTTTGATCTTTGTAAAGGTCAGGTATTCTATTACAGAGTTCCTTAATAAAAAGAGCACAGGAAACAAAATTAAGAATGAAAGCAACTCTTTGTTTTAGCAGCTAGGCCATCTGCTGTTCTTATTGGTTCAAAGAACATAGCTTGGGTGGTTGTTGCTTGACAACTAAAAGAAAATGGTTGGATAAACACGACTTGCAAACAAGATATAAAACAAAATATTTGCTGAACAAGACTGAAAGAACATGACCTAAACAAAGATATCATGAAAAAAGTAGATTAAATAATAATAAAGGCAGTTATCCTTTGTAGTAGAAAATATTGAATGACAAGAAGAAAATAGCAATCCTAGTTTTTCAAGATAATTCCAAGCTACGAGTACTTTTTGTTAAAGTCAAACCTCTGTTTCAATCTCTTGTTTTTGCTGGCAGTAAAGAGTGCAACGAAATCATTTCCTCCACAAGAATTCCTCTTTCCACTGTTTAGGGAAATAGCTTTGAGCAATTATGTTAAAATGGTTTGTGGGAAAAGATAAGGAAGAATATTGTTAAAGATGTGGGAATTCCAAAAGCTGATACGGAATAGGAATATGCAGAATCCACCCAATTTGTTTTAGTGTGCTTTGGAGATAAGGCAATCTTACTTTATTCCAGAGTGAGATGCAAACCACTGAAAGTCCTTCCATAATTTAATATAAAAAACACAGATGGCATATTGGTTTTTTACAAGAAAGAATTAACTCACATGGTTTCTAATATCCTATAGACTAAAGGTATCTTTACTAGAAGCTCTACTATAGCATACTGATTACAATACTTGCCTGGCATGTAACTAAATTGCTGTTTTGAAAGCCAGCAGAAATTAATAAAGCAAACAGAATTATTTCTCACTTAACATTGGTGATTAGGATCAGAAATTCCATTTATTAAATGATATTGACATAAAGTGTGATATCACATGACCGCACCACATTGTGATTGCAGTTTTAGCAGTCCTCAGTTACCACTGTTAAACAAAGCACCATGGATTTGTTAAGTGAGGACTTAACAAGACTGAAACTTACAAAAAACTTCCCCATTAACTTTGTTCATGGGAATCCAGCAGGGAAAGTCACAAATCATGATGGTGTGAATATGGGATGCTGCAACTGTCAGAAATCACCAGTTTCTAGATTGCAATCACATGACCACAAGGTGCTGCAACAGCCAGAACTTCCAGGACTAGTCATAAGTACCATCAATCAGCACCCCTGCAAGTTCAGTGCTGAACAAGTAGTCATTAAATGAGGACCACATGTACATAAAGATAGTCCTCACTTGATGATTGCCCTGCCCATTTGAACTTATTGGAAGTTCAATGGAAAAAGTAACTTTATGGTGGGATCTCTCACTAACAATTGCAGCATCTCCAGTTGCATGACCAAGATTCAGATCTTTGCAGCTGAGGCATTTATAACCATGACAATGTGCTATGTCCCATGACCATTTGCACCTTTCATAGAAGTTCCAACAAGCAGAATCAATGGACAATCACAACTAGGCAAAAAATAAATCAATCCACCACAACAATAAGGCCATTAAGGCTATGAACTATAAAGGATTATGTGATCCACTGCAATTGATAAACATTTATTTCTCAGGCTTTGAGAAAATGACTAGCTCAAAGTCACCTAGCCTGCTTCTGTGCCAAAGTGAGTTTTCCTGCTCCTAGACCTAGAGGGAAATAACTATTAACTTAATCACCAAGATATATGTGTGTATGTCTCTGGAGAAGTGATGGAAGAATGCATTGTTGCATTTGTATTTTAAAGAGGGGGCAAGATAATTTCAAAGAAAGAAAAGTAGTCATTTAAAAAGTTAAAGGTTTCAAATCAGCAACATTCTATACACCAGGCAATTGTTAAAAGGCAACTGTCCTATTGTAATGTTATTGTAAAGATTGCTTTAAAGATTTTTTTTTATTTCGCAACTGGCTGTTCTGCCTGCATGTAGGTTCCCTGTAATGCTTTAATTTTGTATAAAAATGCCCATCCAGAGAGCAGCAGAAAAATTTTGAGAGGTTGTGCCAGCCTGCTGCCCAAACTTATATTTTTTTTTCCTCAGGCTTAGCAATTTTAACGTGTTGACTTTAATTTTCAGAACTGCTGGAGAATTCTGGGAGTTGGAAGTCCACGCGTCTTAAAATTGCAGAGGTTGAGAAATACCCACGAACACGGAAAGGAGTAGTTCAAGAGCTCAGTACAGATTGTTCGGAGAGAGAGGAATAGAAGGAATCAGACCTACTACCGGTAGAAGACTATAACCTTGCACTTAACGCAAAAATACAAAAGTGGGATAAATCTCACCAGAAGTCAAAGGCAAAAAGCGCGACTGTTGGTAAATCGTGTAACAAGTCCGCGTGTGAGAAATCGTTTAAGTTTTTCTAAGTAGGAACGACGTACGATTTCAGTGTTCTTTTTACACTTAGTGTAAAGAGCAAACTAATCAATTTTCAGCGCTGCCTACGGATGGAGAAGCTGCGTTACCTCTCTCTCTCTCTCTCTCTTCTTCCTCCTCCTCTTCGTAGGGCGAAACGACTACCGTTATCTATTACGCCGGAGGTACTACAACCTCCACCGCACTATAAACCGAAGGAAGAGACGCGCCCCTCTCTCTAAACTCTTCACCCCGTCCCATTCTTCCGCAGCGCTCCATTTCAGCCAGCATCCAACGCGCATGCTCACTCAAGATTCGGCCACGCCCAACTACGATTTCTTGGAAAGGGTGGGAGGCGGGTTTTAAAGCGCGTTGAGATCGGAAAGCTCGGCAATCGGCTGGCTCCGCCTTGGCGGAAAAGGAAAGGAGCATCCCGGGTCCAAACCTATCGCTTGCCGAGTTGGCCGTTGCTTTCCATCATCTTTTCTGGTTCCGGCGTTGCTGTCCGAACGTTGCTCGACATGGTGAGAGGCGGTTGGGGGGGGGAGGAGGAGGGGGGGCTTTGAGGCTTTGAGGCAAGCGGAGAGAGAAATGGGGGGAATTCTTTCTTTCTCCCGGGGCGCTAGATGTGACTCAGCACTTTGGCCGGCTGAGATTGCAAAGGCCCAGGTTGCCTTGTTTTTTAATTGCCATTTTTTTCTCCCCCATTTTGCAAACCTTCGGTCCATTGGGGGTTGATCTGCATGTTCTTTGGGAGCTCCTGCTCCATATGGCACAGTCCTTTTTCCTGCCCCACCCCCACCCCCGCCCTCCCATTTTATTTTATTTTTTTGCACTCTCATCGGCCCTTCTCGTAGGCAGCCCGGCAGAATTGTTCTACCGGAACAAGCATTCGTTGGTTTCCTTTTTGTTTCGTTAATGTATCTTTAATACATTGAGACGCTTTGAGTTAAGCGGGAAGGGCTTTTGTAAACTCGTACCCGAAGTTGTGCTTTCACACCTACTTTCAAACCAATACAAAATAGGCTGTTCTTTATTCTTTTGTACGTTTCTTTAAATTCAGGAAGGAAGCGGCTCCCCATACCCCAATTTACTCGCCGTATCTCCGTCGTTGTATCTCCTAACACAATTCCCCCCCCCTCGCGCACACACTTCGTACATGTGAATACACATGTATGAGTCAGCGTTTTGGTTTTCCTCCTTATTTCCAGCCTTTTTCCTGGATTTGGTTGCGGAGAAGAGCGAAGGAGAGATGAGCAGATCCAGAGTTTTACTTATTTATGCATCCTAGTTATGTAGAATCGTTGTGGTGGCCACAAAATAAAACCGGACAACAAAAACCTGTTAAGCCAATTTAGCACAGCCAGATAAACATATCAACGAATATAAGAACATATAGTAGATATTATAAGTTACATGTAGTAGATATTGTAAACGCTATAGAGATGCATCTTTGTGAAGTCTGTGGCATTAAATTAAACAATTGTTGAATATAATTCAGTTTCAAAAGGGGATATAACTTAAAGTACATTTTAAATGTATCACGTTGCAGTCCGACAAATAATCGGAAGTAAATTTCATTTGCCCATAGGAAGGGATATGGACCCAGTAGTTAACAACACATTTTTCTTTTCTTTCTGATCCCTGTTTCACCAGTTACTAGATGTGCAATACTTTGTTCTTACAGAAACTGAAAGCAAAACTGTTTTTTTATCTAGTTAGATTACAGTTTTAGTTTATAGACTTCCACATGCAAATTGGAAATGTGGTCTTATTTCTAATTATATTTTTGAAATGAACTGTTGGATGTTACTTTTGCAAACATTTCCATGTTTGCTTTGATTCATAATACTGTGATTTGGGTTAGATGTTCACACTGTAAATTTCATTTCTTTCATCCCATCTTTTATTTTTCCCTTTGTCAAGATTTGTTTCCTGCACTTCCTAATAAAGATTAATAATTCTGAGTGATATATTTCTACATATTAAACAAACCAAAGATACTATTTGGTAACAATGTGCACTATCCCCAAATTGGAAAGGTTGCTTGAATTTGACTGATCATACTTGATATGATAATACTGTAAAGAAGCCATGCTTTTTTACAGTATTGCAAAGTACTGCCTATAGATATGAATCTGAAGCAGGAAAAAACTTTCCTGCTTTGTATCTGCATTCTGCACACTCTACAAGTTCATTTATCCCTATCTTGAAAAGATTAGTTATTAAATGTCATACTAAAGTCCTGTTATTTCCCTTTTTTCCTTTAGTTACTGAAATGATAATCCATACTAAGGATGAGATTTTGTTTTAATTTTTCCTATTTTAATGGCAGTCATATTAACGGATTCCTTTTGTTTACTTTAGTTTCGCAACCAATATGATAACGATGTCACTGTATGGAGTCCCCAGGTATTGTTTTTGTATTTCTATTTTTCTTTGCATGTTTTCTTTGCTCACTAGTTGAATAATCAAACGATTTAAATCTTACTTTCAAAGCAAAAGTAATAAGAGAGTTGCAGATATGTATACATGTATAGTAACAATCTGCAATGATGATCACATTTAGAGCCATTTAGAGTACTGTATTTTTTCAAACTATAAGACGCAACTAGATTTAGAGGAAGAAAACATGGAAAATAATAGTTTTTGGCTTCCACGTGTCCTCCCCGGCCCCCAGAAACACTTTGCAGATCAAAGTGCAAAGTGCAGAACCCTCCATGGGCCCATTTTTGGCCTGCAGAATGCTTCTGGGGGCTGGAAAGGGTGAAAACTGGATGCATGGGGGGCTCGGGAGGCCAGAAACGGGCCTGTTTTTTTGTGAAAACAGGCCCGTTTTTGATTTGCAAAGTTTGAAAACAGGCCCTTATTTGATTATAAGACGCACAGATATTACCCCCACACACATTCTTATAGTCCGAAAAATATAACTTGCACGAGCCATTTATACAGAAGATAATTTTCTCAACTGGAAAGTAGTTTATTGAACTTTTTGTGCTAATAGCTATGGAAATGCAGCTTAGCCTACTTATAGTTGCTTCTGTGATGCTGGCCCAAGAATATGAGATCACTGAGTCTGAATAATAAGATAATCATTATAGTCTGCTGTTTACTAATTTCAGGAACAGTAAGGGATATCGGCATAGATTAAGAATTCAGCAACCTAGAATAGTTGGGGTCTTAGAGGGAATCTGTACTCATAATCTCTTTTAAAGTTGAGATTAAAATTATGTCAAATTGAGCCAGGTTTATAGAAACTATAGTTTGTTGATTAAACCAGCAGCCCCCAATCTTTTTGATACCAGGGACCGATTTGGGGGAGAACAATTTTTTCACAGACTGGTGGTGATGTGTATGTTTTGCACACTAGCTATATATGCACAGATAATGCTTTGTTTACTTGTACGGCCCAGTTCCTAACAGGCCGTGGCCTGGTACCATACTTTGCAAGCTGTACATAGCATTCAGATCCAAACAAACCACATTATTACTAAGCATGATGTAGAAATCAAAACATTAACTCCATTCCCCTTTCCCTGCTTTCATTATGAATAGTTGTGGAAAACTACCAATTTTTATTGATCAGAAAAAGGTATTTGTCATACTATGGAATTTAGCGTATGTGCTGTATTCATACAGGTCATCAAAAACTGTTACTAATTTATGCTCAAATATCCTGATTTATTGTGATAAAAGATAATGTTAAGTCTTATGTCATGGAATGGAATATTTTTATTTGCTAAAGATACTGTTAAGTAACATTTGAAGGAAGCATCCATTGCAATGGAAGAAGCAAGAATAGCAAAGTGTTATTAGTTGTAACTTATTGGCTAATTTGGAGTCAGCATCTCTCCGTCCAACCTGTCTCAGGTGATATTGAGGATGTAAGTAGGACGATGAAGCCATACACATGAGCATAAATACATATATGCTGTGAGTTTCTGAATGAAAGGCATTCATTGTTCCCTTATTATTACAGAATGCTCAGCTCATTTGCATTACCAGCATGTTCATAAGGTTATCTTGTGTTTTTAGGGTCGAATTCATCAAATAGAATATGCAATGGAGGCTGTCAAACAAGGATCTGCAACTGTTGGGCTAAAATCAAAATCCCATGCCGTTTTAGTTGCCTTAAAGGTAAACTCAAGAAGAAAGCTTGTTTGTTTTTTTAAAGCATATATGATACATAAAGCATTACAATATTCACAATCTTAAAGTAGTTTTTTGCAATCTAGAAAATATATTTTTTGGCCAAGAAAAAAAATTGTTGTACTCGCTTTTGGTTTGTAGGAGCAAGAGCTGAAAAAGTCTATTCTAAATAAACACTGTATTTAGCTTTAAAATACAATAATATTTTAATTATTGTACTCCTTATTGTTTGAGCTAGTACCAGGTGGGGACATAAGCAGGACATAAATTATAAAGTTTGGAAACATGAAATGTTACAACAATATTTTCAGAATAAAATGACAGGAAAGAACCAAGCAATTTGTGGGAGCAGTGAGAGATCATGTGGCAAAAGCATCAGATTTATTATTTGATTGTAAATGCTATCAGCATTGCAAATTTTTATTACAATAAGATTATATGTGTATGGTTCCATTTCCAGCAGTAAAATCCACATAGGTTTTCCTGGAGAAAACAAGTGTGAGATATTACTGCACACAGGCTGCTTTCGAGTTCTCAATAGGTACAGTACATCCTTAATAGGCTTGGTATATAGGGACAAGAGGTTGGGGATGAATTACAAGTGTTAGCTTACTGAGCAAAGACAGACACAATACTTTTGATTCTTTTACTTGCACTATTACGGATGTACTAAATTTATTGGTAACAGAAAATTAAGGCTTTTTTAGAATCTCCCATTGCCTTCAACATAGTGTCAAATTTCCTTCCAAATTACACTGTACAGAGATGGTTTTTAGAAGTAAATCCTGTGAATTAGAAGCCATTGAAGTTGTCATAAAATAATTGCATAAAGTAGCTCCTTATGTTTACATATGTAGTAACGAGTTTAACAAACTTTAATATAATTGTTTAAAATACTATTATTAAATCAATCCAATGGGCTTTAGATAAAATGAATAAAATTTCCACTGTATTAATGTCATGTGTTTTTCTGAAATGGCATTATATACAAAGTGTTGATTTCTGCAGTGATTTGCAAATTATATAATTGGTGTCATTTGCTATTGTCACTGCAGATTATATACTCTCTGGTTTAACAGACAGAAATAATGCACACTTTCTTGACTGTCCCCCTCCCCAATTGTTATATTATGGGTGTGTGATTCATAACTGTTATTTTGGATATCTATCTTTGTTTAGAGGGCACAATCTGAACTGGCAGCCCATCAGAAAAAAATCTTGTATGTTGACAACCATATTGGCATTTCCATTGCTGGACTCACTGCTGATGCAAGACTCTTATGGTAAATTTGGAATTTGATTGGTTGAATGTGGACATGTTTTAAGTTTATAAACATACATGGAGCAGGTTTATATCTGATTCCTAATTCAAGGAATTGGGTTGAAGGTTCTTGAGGTATCCATGTTTCTCCATTCTTAACTTTGTCTAGTGCAGTTGCTGCACATCATAACCAGGTCTCCTAATAAACTACTGCTGAATTTAAATATATGTATGACATATGTTCTTATCATTTGTGAATATTGTGACAGTATTGTATAAGAATAGTAGTGGGGAAAATTAATTCCACTGCTCCATCCACTGAAAACACTGAGGGGCTTGAAATTGCTACTGCAGAAATAGGAGGAAACACATGAAATATTTTTTATTTATTTATTTATTTG
>JAEANM010001641.1:0-26948 GCA_017656035.1 Myanophis thanlyinensis
AATTTTGGATATGGGATTGATTTAGAGAAATGGCAAAAACTGTGGTCTCAAAATTATAAAATGACAATGTCAACTGCCTATAAAGATAATTTGTATACAATGTTTTACAGGTGGCACTTACCCCTGACGAGAATTGCGAGAATGTTCAAGAACAAATCCAATAAATGTTGGAAATGTCATCAGATACCTGGCCCTTATTACCATATGTGGTGGATGTGTAAGGAGGCTAAAAGATACTGGAATAAAATCCACACAGTTGGAAAAAAGGATAGAACAGCAAATTGACTTTAAGACAGAGATATTCTTATTGGAAAGCATACTGGAAATATATAATAAAGAAACAAAGCCATTTCTGCAGTGTCAGGTCCCCATGATCCTAGACATGCAAGTACTAGTTGATTTAGGATCCTAACTGAGCCCAGAATTTAGGTTGCTAAGCAAGGACTTTGTTAAATAAGTTTTGCCCCGTTTTACAATTTTTCTTGCAACATTTGTTAAGTGAATCACTGCAGTTGTCAAGGTTGCTAAGCAAAACTGGGCTTCCCACTTGGCTCTGCAGGGTCAGAAGGTTGTAAAAGATGATCCCAGGACGAGTTGTCAATCATCCGAATGTAAATCACAGGACCGGACCGTGGGGGAAATGCTGCAAGGTCACCAAGTGGCCGTTAAGTCACTTTTTTCCGAGCCGTTGTAACTTCGAAGGGGCACGAAAGGAACTGTTGTAAGTCAAGGACTGCCTGTCTACCACAGGGGATTTTAAGACCTGGCGGTGGAAGTCAAACTGGCGCGCAGACCTGGAGAAAGCAAAGACTCTCCGACACCTGTTCAGAACAGAACTCAACGCAGGAGGGGACTCGAAAGTATCTAGATTTGGAAGAAGGGATTGGGATCTCCGTGGGCCAACGGTTAACAATTCGTCCATTTTCCCCTTCGCGGGCCCGTAGAACCAGCGGCGGCTCTTCTCCTCAGAGCAACGCGGCGCGCGCGCGGAGCTCAGCAGGCTGCCAGGAGGCAACGTCACGTGACGCCCACCTCAACGGCCCAGCGCGAGGAGCGCGACGCGTCGGAGTCCCAGAATCCCGCGCGGGAGGCTTTACAATAGCGGCGGTTCGGCGGCCGATGGTGCCGCGTCGACTAACCCAGGTAATTCCGCCTCCTCGCGCTCCTTCGCCCCTCCAGCTTTTTCCCGGTTGCTTAGCGACCGAGGCAGCCGCTAGGCCAAGCGCGGGGGGGATCTGTCCCAAGGGCGTAGTGGTGTGGACGCGGTGCCACGCTTGGGTGGAGGTCGCTTTCCTGGATGACAGGCGGCGGCGGTTGTGCCCTTTTACTTCTGCGCCTGAAGAACCGGGGGACGCCATAAAAAGCGCGGATGGGGAGACCTTTCGCAATCGTGGCAAACGAGCCTTCGTGTCCTCCGAGCGCTTTTTGGGTTTGGGGAATTCTTCCCCAAGAGGTTCAAGAGAGGAAAAAACAAAAAAACAAAAGTGTCCTCGTCAGCTTATGCAGTGACGTGTCACATCACCCGAGGGAAAAAAGACCCCTGATGTCTCTTTCTAAGCCAGTGTTTCTTAGCCTTGGCGACTTTAAGATGTTTGGACTTCAACTCCCAGAATTCCCCAGGCAGCAAAGCTTGCTGGGGAATTCTGGGAGTTGAAGTCCAAACATCTTAAAGTCGCCAAGGTTGAGAAACACTGTTCTAAGCTGAGACCTCCCGAGAAGTGTGTAGGGGTTAAGTTTTCAGAGGGGGGAGGCGGAAAGCTATAGGAAAAATCCGAAAAATTAAATAACTTCATTTTACAAACAGTCGGACAGGCCTGCTTCTTAAACTCGGTGCTGGTGAACTAGGAGAGAGGCCTGTTAGTAGCTGGATGGGGAAAAAAAATGGTTTTGTTTCCCCCCCCTACTAATTGGATATTGAGCTAGAAAGGGTGAGAGGTTTATGGGGCATCCTTCTAAATGGAAGAGCTAGCCAATTTGGGCTGCAATGATCAGGACAACCACTAGAGGATGGCAGAGGTGGGCTCTATATCTTTTTGCTGCCCTCTGATGATTCGTTGGCTTTTTCTAGCCCAGATCTAGTAGCTCAGTTTTTCTGCCGAGAAAAGACAATGGTTTTCTTGTTAGTGATGTGTTAACTTCCAGCAGCCGGGATGCCCAATGGAGAGTGAAGCTGGGAGTTTTAATTCAACATATGGGATAAAAAAAGTTGTCAATTTTCTCTTATTCGGGGCGTTCTACTCAAGCATTGCAAACTGAAAGTTATCACAGAGATGAGTAAAGGTAGCGGTATAGGTAGTAAGGCGGTCTTGCCCACAATGGTAACTTCCATATGTGTTGACTGCAGTTCCCATCAACCTGCAACAATATTTCATGGGGATTTTGTGGTCTTCTCCACTTGAGGAGTGCCACATTGTGGAAGATTGTAACGACTTTAGCATTCAATTGAAGTTGAATGAGATATTATTCAGGAGTGCTTTATTCTTTTGTAAATCATCTAGTATTGGAAGTTTCCTAACTTTCAAAGCAAGATGAAAAACCTATGTACATCTACTCAGAAGTACTATTGAATAAAAAAGTTGTACATGATTACTGCTTGTAAAGCTTTCAGAAGACTCATGTAACAAATTACTTGTATTGTTTTAACATCAGTTTCAATAAGCAAAATAAGGTAAACAATAAAATATTAGAATATGCTTCCCTTTAACTGAGTCAATTACAGTATTTCAGTTTGAAACATTTTGAAACATATCTCTATGAATGTGTATATTAATGGTTGCCTGATAGGTATCTGTTTCCAAGAAAACATAACATTTAAAAGAAAATAAAATTGATATTTAGACCATTTATATGTAGTTTAAAATCAAGGTTTCACATTTAGTAGTACAGCATTTATTTGCCCATCAGATTTTGTAGTGGTAGCTGTTTGCTGACTATGCATAATAGCCTTTATCCTACTTCAATAGTAGATCAGAGTGGGAGGTCTAGCTACTCACGTTATTCATGTTCTCATCACTACCAGATTGAATTCCACAATGTGCTCTACACTGAACACTAGAAGTTACATTTGGCACAGAATACATAATCTACCTCTTAGCTGGCATGTGTCACCAGAAGCACAAAACTTCTATTCTTCCAGTACATTTCTGGGTGCAATTTAAAGTGCTGGTTTGAACTTACAAAGTCCTATTTTGCTTGGCAGCCATGGCTGATTTGTGTTGTTAATTTTTTACATTATTACTTATTAGTCAGTAGTTACTATTGACATTTAATATATTTATTCATTTACTCCTGGGAGTCTTAGCAAATTACAGGTAGTCCTCATTTAATGACAACTCATTCAGCAGCCATTCCAACTTAAATGACAGGACTAAATGACTGGTACTACAACCCTATCTTTTATTTATGGCTGTTGTAGCATTTGTATATTCTGGTTATAAATATATATATTAAAACATATCTATACATGAGATAGTTGGCTTTATATTACCAAGATCCCTGTCCACATCATAGGCTTTATCAATTGAAATTGATTTCAGACCTGGGTTTGATAATGAAGCAATTTTGATTGCTTTGGTGAATGATTTATTAGATGGAGGTTTACATTTTTATTGCATCCCCATGATCTTGCAGTTGTGTCCAGTTGGGTCAGTCATAATATCCTCCTGGATCACTTGACAGAAGTGATTTTAAAAGTGAAGTTTGTTCTATCAAAGGAGCAAGACAGTGACAAGTTGATAAAAAGACTGTTATTTGTTCAGGTGTTTACCTCTAAGCTATTAAGGCCTTGAGACAACTGTAGCATCTTGAAGTAGATCCAGAAGCAAATAAACAATTAGTATAGTGCTTTTAGAATAGGCACAAAAGTAACCATATTCTATTTACTGTTCTGTTTACTTAATAAAAAAAAGCATTTCAACAGAACTGTAAAATTTGAGACAAATAGCAACAAAACTAGACACACACTCTTGAAAATCACTGGGTAAAATTTATTCACAAAATAGTGAACTTAGTGTAGACTTCAGTAGGGGAAGAGTTAACAAAAGAATACATTTTGAGTAATGAATTAGGTCAATTGGGACATACTCTATATCAGTGGTGGAGAACCTTTTATGTCACTATGTGCTGGCTTCATGCCAGAAGGGCATGCAAAACCATCCCGTGGAAAATATGCAGCACCACTGGCTCCTCATCCCGTTCTCGCACAATAATGCGTGATGGCCAGTTGGCTTTTACGTGCGCAGGAGCGGTGAAATCCAGAACTGCAGCGCACACGTGCTGTGAAAGCTGGCCAGCCGGGCTTCTGGGTTCCTAGCGCGCATATGCGCGTGACGAACAGCTAGTTGGCATGCATGTTTACACCGGCTGGCTGGCTGGCTGGCTCTCAGCCCGTGTGTGCACTGGGATGCTACGCTTCCAGGTTTTGCCATTCCCGTGTGCACGAAAGCCAGCTGGACGGCATGCATCACTGTGCGAGAATGGACGAGAAGCCAGTGGTGCTGCACATTTTTCATGGGATGGTTTTGCGTGCCCTTCTGGCACGCGTTCCATAGGTTTGCCACCATGACTCTATATAAAGCATAAAGGATTAGGTAATATTAGACACATGTGACCTATTGGGTCATCATTTCAGAGATATTTCCTTACCAGATACCTCACAACCTTCAAAAATGGTGGTTTCTAATGTACTTGAAAAGTTCTTAAAATTCAGGAAGATATTTAGAGATACATCTGCTTTAAAAATAGCCCATGTTGAACTATAGGACACTCAGATATAAAAAGTTGATTAAAGAAAATGTTTTCTGACATTTTGTATTAATGTCAGAAAATACTTTATGGTAATGTTTATGTCATCAATTCCACAGTTCATTTTGGACCCGTTTGGTAAATATGCCCATCTGAAGTAACTTGGTTCAAAAATTGTTGCCCTACAACGCACTGTTTTGCCTGGTCATAAGTTACACACAGGTTTTAGTAGTCTATAGACAGATGTGATTGAGTAGGCATAGCTCAGTGTTTAGTGCAAACCAAGCAAACATGATTGATGCCATGATGGTTTTTGGGGGCATAGTACAGGTAGTCCTCAACTTGTGATCACAATTGAACCCAAAATTTTCATTGCTAAGCAAGTCAGTTGTTAAGTGAATTTATCCCTTTTATGATCCTTTTGCTACAGTTGTTAAGCAAATCACTGCAATTATTAAATGAATTATGCAGTCATTAAGTGAATTTGGCTTCCTCCATTGACTTACTGATGGTTACTGATGATGATCACATAATTCCAGGACAGTGTGATTATCATAAATATATGCCAGTTGCCAAGCACCCAAATTTTGATCACATGACTGGGAATGCTGCAAACTGGTCATAAGTCACTTTTTTCAGTGCCACTGTAACTTCCAACAATAACTAAACAAATGGTTATTAAGTCACAAACTACCTGCATATTATATTTTTCAGCATGCTTAATTTGATATCTGAATGAAATGTCAACATGCTGAAAAATCTGTCTGAAGTGATTGGGTGAATATCATATTCCCAGGAGGCTATAATGGTTGAATAGCCAACTGTGTAAACATGTTAAACAGGACTTTATTTGTCTAGTTTTTTTTCTCAGTGTAAAGCAGATCCTAACTTGGTACTATTTCTTAAAGACGTGCCAAATATTTTCAGGTAGCAGCATCTGATCTTCAGAATTACTCTTCTTATTCTAGAGAAGTAAAGTTGTCTTGTCATAGAGACATGCAACACTGGCTCAATAAGGCAAGGGTCTATAGGCATGTCATTATTATACTAGTAAATAATCTTCAGTCTTCTTTCCAACTTTGGAATTGAAAAGAATTATGTGGCTGCTATGTTCCTGGCCTAAACATTGAGGTTTTAAAGCAAAGAGAAAACTTAATTATTAATCAGATGGGAGCTGTAACTGCAATTGTTTGAAATAGTAGATATGGACTGTATCCAGGGACATAATGTATTTGTTTGTTTATTAGAATTATTTCCATAATGCTACATTCCAAAATGGTTCCTAGTGGTTTCCTGTAGTGTTAAAAAAATAATAAGATAGTCATTAAAACGCAATTAAAATATCCAATTAACAGCATCACCTCTCAGCAACCAATCTCAATCATCTCCTTTTATAAATACCGTAAAGTGAGATTTGAATGTTTCTTAATTACACTTTGTGATTTTACAAAATGCTGCCTAGAATACAGTTTAAATTCATATTGTGAATTATTACTAGCAATACCTTTTGCATTATGAATTTTAATACTCTGTTTTCAGCATTATAAAGTATAATACATTTAATGACTTGGAACAATATCTCAGACTAAATCATTTGATACATAGCATAATGCTGATCATCATATAGTGAAAACAGGAGTGGGGACACTTAGATACATTTGTAGGAAATTCCCCTTTCCCACTGAAATCCCTAAAGCCAGGCAAACTCCCCAAACAGCCCAGTGTGGGAAACAATGGAATCTTGGTGGATAGAGAAAGGATAGAAAATAGAAAATATGGTAATAATGGAATGCAGTATCTTGGAAACGGATATTACTGCCTAGAACACTAAACTGAAACACTCCTGGTACCAAGTATATATATTTTAGTGGTTGTGTAGTCTTCTCTTTGTGTTTGCTTCCAGTTAGAACTGCTTCGTGGAAGAATTCTAGTAAATATTTGCTATTTCTAATTTAATCCAGACTGGTAAACTGCCAGTTAGGTAGCCATCCTGGTGAGAAAGAATTAAGCTCCAGGCAACCAGTTTTTGAAAGCTAGAGAACTCAAATGCAAACCGTTTTGATAATTACATGAAAAAGAGTGGATTAGTACAGGTATATTTGTAGCTTGCTCATGTTAAATATTGTGAAACTAACTCAGTCTTCTCAGTCATCAGATAATGGTAAATCCAAATGGCATTATGAATAAAGGAAAATAAATAAATATAATCTTATTTGTGTGCTCTGTTCTAGATTTTACTTTTGATTGTTGGCAATGTCCATTATCTTGTCTGCCTCAGTGGTCCGTGTGAGAGATGGACTCCCTTTATCTGCTTCTACTGATTATGAGCAAAATACAGCTGTACAGGAATGCCGAAAGTACTTTAAAGGTCTTGCAAAGAGACTCACTGAGTTTCCAGACCGATGCACATTACAAGCAGGAAAGTATAACATAAAGTAAGTTTTCTTTGGCATGTGTATTCTTTCTGCAACCTTTCTCTTTATTGTTTCATATAACCTAGATGCAGTAGTTGCACTAATAAGAGTGAAGAAGGCATCTTTTTGCTACATTTAGAAATTACATTCTTCTTAAGAAGCATTCCTCCTCAAATCTGCAAATCTATTATGTTACCTGCAGAAGCCCTGCCCTTCAACTACTGCCAGAACAAGGAGCTAAAGAGGAAGGGCAACCTTTTTGAGGAATGTTACTTATCACAGATTGGATTGCCCTAATGACTTCCATAGTATTATTTTAAACAAGACTCTTCTGGATCCATTTCTTTGTGTCTCAAATATTGAAACTTAGGGCAATGCAAGACCTGGCATAAAAATTAGTTCATTGCATGCTAACTTTATTAACTGCAAAGTTATCTATGGCAGCACTTACACTTGTATCTTCTACATTATTTAAGGAAAATAACTCTCTTACCCATCTTAACCCTTCATTTTTATTGTACCAATATTATATTTTGAAATATTTATTTATAAAGAAAAACTAGGGAAATTATGGGTAAAGCCTACCTAAGCTAATTGTGTTCCTAAAATAACTCTTCTTTATTATTTAAGAAGAAAAAACTTGATGTTCCAGTCTCCCCATTTTCTGTACTATTATATTTTGTGTAATTCTTTAAAGATGGGAGTGGCAGATAGTATATTTTTATAAGATGTGCTACATATTTTTAAGATGAAGTATCCCCTAGGTTAGATTTTATCAACAAAATAAATGGGAAAGTCTGTGTAATTTGTGCAAAGGAAAGTAAATTGCCTCTATGTACAATGCAAAAATAGAATATTTATCTCATCTACATTTATACCCTCTGCATTTGATTGATTCAATCTTAATATATAAATTTCCTGAGATATTTCTGATAAATTCCTGATGTTTCAGAAATAAAACATTCCTAAAAAAACAAGCAAATGTATCAGCATAATTCAGCAATGTTGAATGTATGGCCTATACATAAAATTGTCTTAGAATTGCTGTTTTGCATGCATAAGAAAATGATGGATTACTGGATCATTTTAATGGAATTCTTAATAAACGAAGAGCATAAGCATATGCTAAAAAATTTAATTAGAAGTGCAGTTTTTTACATTTTATAATAAGTTTACTTACTGTCTTTGCTGGATTCTGATGAAGAGGCATCCTTGCTAGAAAAATATTTCACTCTCACTCAGTAAGATAATTCTGTTGACCTTTTTTGTTACAGAATGAAATAGATATGTAGTTAGGAATAACTGATAAATAAAACATTTTGAAGACCATAGCCTTTATGTATCTATTTCCTCTCTTCCTCTTTGAAGAGGAAAATCTCATCTTCATTCTTCTGATGTTTTTAAGTATTTTTGTATATGAGAGAACAAGTGAGATACATATTATACTACAGCCATGCACCACCCACACCCACTCTGCCCTCTTTTTAAAGAGCATATTAACCATTGATACCCTGTTTCTCCAAAAAGATGACCCACCTTAAAAAAAAGCCCTATCACATTTTTGAGCACATACAATGAAATTAAGCCCCACCTACAAAATTAGCCCTAATTAAGATCCCACCCACTCCAGGGTGCAGGGGATGGGACGAGGAACACAAATAAAAAATAAGCTAGGATGGGATTGGGGGGTGGAACTGCCCTACTTACTAGGCCTTGTACACCCTGACACTTGCCTCGCCTTCTTCTGTGGTCACTTCTTCTGCAGCCGCTTGCCGCCATTCACATGCATCATCCTAGCCTCCATTTTGCCTTCAAATGCTTTCTGGAAAGCCCTCTGCAGCCGATAATAGAGCTCTGGCGCAATCCAGAGCTTTGTTATTGTCTGCAGAGGGCTTTCCAGAAGGCATCTGAAGGCGAAACGGAGGCCAGGGCAATGCATGCGAATGGGAGCAAGCTGCCACAGAAGAAGTGGGCCAGCAGTGGGCTCCTGCTCAGCAGGGCTGGGAGTGCCACTGCCGTGAAGTGAGTCAATAATTAGTACCCTCCAAAAAGAAGGCCTAGCCGTTTTTGGGGGCGTCAAAAGAAAATAAGACCCAGCCTTCTTTTTGGAGAAACACAGGTAGGTAATAGCAAAACATTAAATCCAAGTAAAACTTCATTGTTCTGTGAAAATAGCATAGTTAGAGATGTAGAATATTATATTCCCCCTTATGGGACAATAGAACCATGCTGGGGAGAGTTCAGTGGCTTCAGGGGGCATATTCTCTGCATCAGAAATAGTCTGGATCCAATACATGTCCAGCATATTTTAAAGTGCTTCTGGTTCAAAAGATTTACCTCTGGGAATCATTCCCAGAACAGCATGATCCAAGAGAAGGTTCAGCAAGATCACATTCTGTTTCTGATTCAGTGAGTTTTATACGCCCTTAATTTATTTTCTCATGAATAGTAATACTTTCATTAGACTTATCATTATTTTTCTTGTTGTAGTTATGTGTAAAGCTTACCTAAGCTAATCTGTGAATACATTATTTTAATTTTGAAATGTTAAATACACATTTTCCCTCCCCCACCAAAATACAGCTTTATTAGTTCCCTGGGAGTGAGTTACATGATGCTCTGCACTGAAAATTACCCCAATGTCCTTGCCTTCTGCTTCTTGGATGAGCTTCAAAAGGAGTTCATTACCACATACAACATGATGAAGACAAATACAGCAGTCAGGCCTTACTGTTTCATTGAATTTGGTAAGGGGTTCATCACTTTTTTCAAGAACTGGCTTGATTTTGGGCTTCTAAACGTGTGTTTATTTACTTCAGCATGGTTTACAAAATGTAATATTTTGCATTCTTTTTATTTATGACATAAAAGAACACAACTTGGCATTAAAATATACATTCAATCATTGTTTGATTCACAAACAATGTACAGTGATCTAAAAATCACTTCCAAATGCCTGACAACAATATTATTTCTTAGGGATTTGGAGCAGCTCAATGGATCTGTTTTATTCAGGAGTAGTTCTCCTGCAGAGATGGAATCCGGATCTTCTACACTTATGAACAAGGAGGAAAAGGTGCTTTAGAAGATCTAGGCGGTTTAATGTTTTTCTGCCTTTTATAACTTACCATAAATATGTGATGAATTGCATTACTAATACTTGGTGTATATTGACCTATCAGGTTCATTGGAGGGTTACTTTATGCCTAATGTTTAAATAATTTTTGTTAAATGTTTTCCATGGACACATATCCATGGTCTCTCTTTCTTGCACTCTTGTCATCATCTTCTGCGGCCTGTTTTTTTTTAAAGTACCAATTTAAGGCACCAGTGGTTTATTATTAATTGAGTGCATAGTTTAATAAATGTCCTGCCGTTGTGTGAGTTCTCAAGGCAATATTTGTGGGTGTCTTCTATGATGTTACCTTCATAACAGAAAGCTTGTGAAATAGATAAAACTTGTGAGTGGTGAGGGCAATTTTAATGTGTTTAGTGTGTTTAGTGTGTAATTAAATTCTATTGGAAATGCATTTAATTTCATTAATTGTGTTTGTTAATCTACAGACCATGATCTTATAGAAGCTTTGTAATCCTAAAAATCCTATTAATGGGATTTGCCCTTTATATGGAATAACCCAAAAAGCAGCCCTACTTTAAAAAAACCCAAACCCTAATCTAACAAAAGTAGAAAGCAAAGCCATATTTTCTATTTTTCAGAGATCCAAGGCTTAACTTTCATTGAATTTGTAATATCAGAAATATTATATTACAAGAGTATATACACCCTTGGAAACCAGAATAGTGCTTACTGCTCAGAATTGTAGTAAACTTTAACATGGACAAATGTCTGGAGTACTGGTACTCGTTCATATTACAAAACCTTAAAAATTGGCATAATTTATAAAGAGTCCACAGTTTACAGAAACCAGAGGAATGTACAGTAAGACATGGGATGACTATATTTCACACAGCTTGATGTCTCTTGTGGCCCTGTGTTCTGCTTCTTTTATGACCATCTCACTTAATGCCTACTGTTTCCATGGGGATGCAGTAAAAATTATTTATTTCTATCATATCCTACAGTAATCTGCATAGATTCCTGGTGGTTCACAAGATTAAAACAATATTGAAACCAAGGCAACAATATAGTAATAATGCATTGCAGTAATACAGATGGCATGAATTCCTCATTCCCCAAATACTGTCTGGAAAAGCTCTGATTTTAATAGCTTCTGGAAGGCTATTAGAATGGGTGCTAATCTGAACTCGGAGGGGAAGCTGTTTCCATAAAATAAAGACTGCAGCAGAAAAACATTGCCTCTGAGCCCTTCTTCCTTAACAGCAGTTAATAGGAAGCAGTTAACATATTTTTGGAGGGACTTGTACCAATTGCCCCATCAAATTATGTTGTGCTGCTTCATTGTGGCAGAGGATGTATGCTGCTGGGGTGGATGAGCAAAGAACATCTGGAATATGTGCCAAAGATATAATATCCCCAGCAGGTTCCCCCAAGGCCTAAAATCCATCCCAGTCACTAGCTAAAGAAGTAAAAATTATCAAAAGAAGAGGAACCAAACCCAAGAAAGGCAGAGATCTCAGGAAGGAACTTAACCAAAATTTAAAAGAACTATTAGAAAGATACAAGAAGTAGTATTACAACAACTTCTGTATAGACATTGAAGGCAGTCAGAAGTTCAAAAAGATCTCTGCACTCAGATTTCAATTTCCAATTTGCATACCAAAAGATGCCAATTGATAGATAATGCTATGCAGCTCCTGGGTAGTCTTCAGATGCTGCTCCATGTAAAGTACATTGCAGTAATCTAGTCATCTGGGAATAAGTGTTTGAACCACATTGCCAGTAATAGTGAAATAGTGCATTTCTCAGTTTTATAATAACATCCTCATTAAAAAACATTGACAATAAAGGGTGCAAATCTTACACAGCAGTAAGCTCCTAACAGTTAAATGGAATATATATAGAAGTCAATATGTGTATAATGTGAATCAGGTTTGATGAGCACAGTGATACTTAGTATGAAATTACAAATAGATTGAGAATAAGTAGAAAAAAAAAACATTTCACCACCCTTGCATTCACTGTACTGTGTATTTTGCTAACTATTAATTTGTGATTGTCATGCTGTGCTTATATCCTATGAGAAAGTATTTCATACTATAGGTGATGGCATTCTAAATATTATGAATATAATGTTATAATTCAGAGAACTGCCTGGAGCTCAGAACAAATGCTTATTTTTCCTAAGAAAGTTTTCAAAATTACAAGAAAAACTAAATCAAATGTAATTAATTAATTATATTAGTTGCACTTTCAGGCTTGCCAATGCATGCAACATTAGTTTATTCATAATTAGAATTGTAGCATTTAATCTTCTGGTGCTGCAAAATTAATTAGGCCATGATATACTAGGTAGAAAGTAGCAGCAACATTAAAATTTTCCATAGTGGATATAAGAATTTTAAATAATGAATTTAAATGTGTGCATCTGAGATGTATGTTGCCTATAAAGCTATGGGGTCCCCAGTGATGTTTTCATCAAAAAGCTAAAGGGAGTTGCTTTAATTTTATACAGATAATTTTATTCAGAGGACCAAACAAAGATACAACAATCCACGATCTCTGTCAACAAGGATAAATCTTGCTGACATGCAAACAGAAATTAGACTGAGACCACCTTACCAGATTTCCCTGTCAGAACTCTGCTCAGCCAATGGATATCCCTATGGATCTCTACAAGAAAACAAAGATACAAGAAAAATGTCTCCAGGTGAGATGATGGATTTACTTATTCAAATTTACTTATGTTGGGATAAAGGTAGAGATTGATCTGTTTGGTTTACTGCATTCCTTTTGTAAATTTCATGGCCAACTGCAACATGAGGACTTGTTGGTAATGTTGGATTCAAGCTCAGATAGGGGAAAAATCCTGAGCTAGTTTATCAGTGCACCGTGAAGAACTTTTTTCTCTTGGTGTCCCTATGAAAAGTTATTGTTCACAAGGATAGTTTCATCACATTGTGAAAGATATGTGTGTGTGTGAGAGAGACAGGGAATTAGGGACCTTGACCCAGAAAAAAAAGTGCTGTCTCCCAGGAAACCATAGATCTGATTAGTCATTATTCTCCCTAAAATCAGAAGAGGAGATTGGATGATAAAGAACACCCAAATCCCTTGCCAACTGTTTCAGTGACATCATAAAATTCTAGCTTAAAAACAATTATAGAACTTGATCAGTCTATAGTCGTCATCTATAAGAATGCAGTGTTGTAATGAAGATTTGAGAACTAATTTTCAAGCCTATTTTATTACTGTGGTTTTGACAAGTTGAGATTAGATATATCTTTGAAGGAGTTGCTGTATTTAAAACTATTCTTCTATCCCAGCAGCTTCTCCCCAATTACATGTTAAGCTGTCCACAACTTAGTTCTTGGCAAAGCAGAAACGCTCTGCCTTATAAGGTTTGGAAAGAGCACTGGTCAGACAGAAGTAGCTTTCTTCTCTAGAGAAATCCCCTTTGTCATTTCTGAGCATTTTCTGACTTTATGAACTACTTTGGAGAGCCTTTTCTGGTGCAGCTGTTCAATGCACACAAGGTAGAATGGGACCCCTCTTTTTATCCATGTTCCAGCTCATTAACTTCATTGTTGGCACCTTTACACTTCGCTGATTTAGACAGAATGATTTACATATGGTTCATTCACCTTATTGTCCCTCTCTCCATGTTGCCTAGACTACAGAGGGTTTTGCCTTGTGTTTTTCCCCCCACTACATTCAGTGTCTGTCCCTTGTAGAATCTCATAATAACACTTGTATACACATTCAGTATGAATTGGCAGTCATTTGTCTGTATAGTTCGCATTTCGTGGAAGAGATGAATATCAGCAAAGGTGCTTATAGTCTATATTCTCTTTGCTCTTTAGTTTTGTCTCTTTGTTGCCTTTGCGATCATGGAGAAAATGGCAAATTTGGAGCTCTTTTGCATCTCAGGAAAATAAAATGGATACTAGAGTGTGGGGTCCTTTGGGCTGTCGGAGCTTGGTGGTTTTCTTGCAGTCATTTCATTACCAAAGTAGGTAACATTTTCAGTATTGCTGATGAAATGTCTGCAAGGAAACTACCAAGCTCAGAGACACCCAAGGATCCCCCAGTTCAGAGCCACAAATATTCTCTTCTATTGAAATATAAGAGTTTCAAAAATTGTCAGACATCTTTTAGCTTCCCTCTGATTTGTTTCACAATGTTCTGTTTAACAGAGGCCTAAAACCAAAGCCATCTTGCACAACTCCTTTAGGATCAGCATGACCTGTCATTAGATAAAAGATACCCATGTGGTTGACCAAGGAATAATTGACTAGGTGTATATAGTAAGCTTATTGGAAAAAAGTAGGAAACGAGTCTGGAATATTTTTCGTAGTACTCCATCTCTTATAATGAGAAATATATGGGGTGTTTGTAATCTTCTGTACACTCTTTTGGAAGCAACTGTCATTGGTATCTTCTGAATAAGTGCACATTTAGCGTGGGCTAAATCACTCTTTAGACCTCTAACATGCTTTTAACACAAAAAAACCCCAGAAATGTGAAAAAGTACAATTTTAAAAGCCTGATTTTACTTATTCATTGGCTAATTGTTAGAATAACTTCATGTCTGTATTTTTACTTTGTTAATTTAAGTCTTATACTGTATAGCTTAGGTACATTAATTTGATACAGGTAGTCCTCGACTTACAACCATTCATTGAGTGACCATTCGAAGTTACAATAGCACTGAAAAAAGTGACTTATGGCCATTTTTCACACGGCTTGTCTCATCTCTGTGGTCATGTGATCAAAATGAGACTGCATGCAATTGCCATGTATTTATGACGGTTGCAGTGTCCCAAGGCACATGATCACTTTTTGTGACCTTCTGACAAGCAAAGTCAATGGAAAAGCCAAACACCCAGGTGACAACAACCACAGTGATTTACCTAACAACTGTGGCAAGAAAGGGTGTAAAATGAGGCAAAATTCACTTAACAACTGTCTCATTTAGTAACAGAAATTTTGGGTGTGGTCATAAGTCGAGGATTACCTGTATGTTATTACATCTTGTAAAAATTAAGTTTCTATTCAAGCAAAAAAATAAATACATTTTTCCATTGGGAGCAGGCTGCATTTTAATCTGCACAAAAGTACAGCCCAGCAATTTCTAATATGCATTTCCAAGTAAATATAAAAGTTGCCAATTGATCTCTCATGCCCTCAATTAAGCTGTTCTTCCTCATTTAAGGTACTTTTGTCTGGAACAAGACAAAAACTGAGAAAAAGAACATTAGTAGGTTTTGCTCAAACATTAAAAGAAAGCTTCTGAAATATTTATAATGTTTTTTTCTCTCTGCTACCAGCCCCTCACCAACGACTGGAACCTGTGACACTACCGGGAATTGTTTCTTTTCTTCTTAGCCTTTTATGTGCCGCTTTGAATTTAATTCGTGGTTTTCATGCAATAGAGAGTCTTCTACAGGTACCATAGTTATATTCCTAACTTTGAAACAGGAAAAAATATTTTGAAGATTAAGAGGGTAACTTTATTTTTTCAAATAATTTAGCAGTGATTAGCAGAGTAAAATCACTCTGGAATAGTAATTGGATAACATTATCTTTTCCTATCAAGCTGAGTTTGCATTCCTGAGTTGAAATGTTTGCCATCTCAGCTTCCTAGTTTCATGGAACAAGCACGAGAGATTTTTGATGCAGACATGTTACAGACATAATTCTCTCTTTTTCTCTCTCCTCCCCCCCCTCCGCTCCCTCCCTCTTCTCCCAGCTTTCTTAAAAGGAAATAGAGGCCACAGAGAAATCTGGAATGAACTATGTTAAATGTCTAAGAGCTGCATTCCTTGTTAAATTGTCAAGGGAAGTGGGAACCTGGGTTGCTTGTCTATGTCTCCCACATAAAATAGGTTGAAGCTGATATGTTTTAAGTTTGGTTCTAGTGCAGGGGTGTCAAATTCGCAATGATACATTATCACATGGTGTATTGCAACTTTTTTTCCTCTTTGCTAAATCCGGGGTGGGGATGGCCAGCGTGTGATGCATCTAGCCCGCGGGCTGCAAGTTTGACACCCCTGTTCTAGTGTATGCTAATATTTGTTGCTGATTATAAGGGAATTCAGGATGTATTAATCCAGACAGTTGTGATATTTCAGACAATTCCTTATGAAGGGATGGAATCACTATATCCATGATGAAAGTAGGAGCTAAACTGGGCTCAAATACTTGCACTGAGAGAAACAACACATTTCCCCCCCCCCTCTCTCCATCCCTTCCTCCCTCCCTCCCTCCCTCCTTCTCCCCCATTCTCATTCTGTCTGTCTGTCTGTCTCTCTTTTTCTTTTACAATGCAGACATGTTACAAAATCTCCCTGTACTTTTGAAGATGAGAATGTGTACATGTGTCCACTTATTAATGAAGGGGATACCTTGATTGCATTATTTCCTTGTCCTATTCTATCATGCATATTAAAAAGTTTAAAAGTTTGATTTCAAAACTGTATTTATCAAGTGAGTTAAATTTCTGCCTTTAGTATTACCATTAATGAACAGTATACGGTCTGGGCATCATTCCAGTTTTCCTCTGCGTTTTTCTCCCTCCGCTGTAACTTGTCCTGAAAACCTTCACATGGTCTTTTTTTTCTCTCTCTTGACCTCTCATATGGAAGAACTCCTTTTTCTGGGAAGTAGGCCAACTGTAAACAATTATATATAATCCATTTGTACTGTGTGGTCATATAAAACACATATGGTGGGAAGGCAAGAATTTTGTTATGGGTTAAATGGCCAAGTTCATTGCAAAACAAATGGAATTTGGATGTTCTGGGTCCAAATTCCCTGCTCAGGATCTTGAGGTATTCCAATTGACAGAAAAGTGCTGCGTTATTCTTAACTCTCTTGCCAAAATAATTGAATTTATTCTCTGGCTTTTTAAGTTTAAAATTTTACTTTGTGAAAGCATAGCACCATCTGCCGGCGATGTTCTATTTTACATGGTTTAAGGCCAAACTAAATATGAAAACAGCTGATCAGCTTTTTTAAAGGCAATATGTAGAGATTACTTAAAGTGAAAGCAGGGCTTGCGTCCAGTTCTAAGATTAAAAGCTAAACATCAGGCAAACTGCTAAATTTCCCATCTTAACCCGATCTAGACTTTACATAATCTGTCATGGACACTTTACTTTTCTCCCAAGCTGTTGGTGGAACAGTCTACAGGGCTCCAGGGAGAGTAGCCATGGATGGGAAATCAATTGACCCTTCTCACCCAAATGCCAGATGCAGATCTGGCTGCTGCTAGAGAAGATTTATAAAGAAGGGGCTACCATATTTTATTTTGTCCCTTGGAACTTCTTTTTATTGACCCACCAGTAAATCCCAGGGAGAAACCAGTAACTGAAAAGAGAACACAGGTCACTCCTAGTTATTTGTCTAACCTGGTAATGTGATCAGCTGGACAGATATCCGGACTATTTTAATTTCAGTTTCTAATTATAAAGATCTTCGTGTGTCTGTTAAAATGAAGATGGATGACATCTAATTCATGCTTGTGGTTCCTGATTACGGAAGGAAACTGCTGTTGCTGCTGCTGTTGCTGCTGATGTGAAAGGATATTTGAGGGCCGCATCGGAGTTGTGTTTGACCTTGGGAGGGGACGGACTGATTGAGTGTGGCTGGAGTGGGCAGGAGGGTGGGTGTGACCAATTCAATGTCCTGCATCCCCCTGCCAGTGAAAAAAGAGGCCTGGGAGGGCTGCACATGGCCTTCCCAAGCTCCATTTTCACTGGGAGAGGCACCGTGGGCCAGTCTTTTGCTGTTTCCAGGGCGGCCCTGGGGGCCAGATCTAAGCACCCCACAGGCTGGATCTGGCCCACAGGTCTTGAGTTTGACACTAGAAGACAAACTGCCAATCTCAATACAGGAAACTCTTGATTGAGTTCAGGAAAAGAGATTCCAGAATTCCAGTATTTAACATAGTAGTCTGTCTTCTTTGCATACCATAAAACATGCTGATTTGAGAATGCCTATTTCGCCCATTTTTTCAGAATGAAGAGGATGACTTCAGTTTTCTTATTGCCTTTTTCCTCGGCACAGCAGCTTGTTTATATCAGGTATGTACTTATGTATGTTTAGATGTTAATAGTTTTGTCACTGGTCACAGCTCAAAGCAGAGCTTAGGTTGTAAGTACTCTCAGGAATCCACTGGATTTGGTCTTTCTGCCCAAATGCCTGACTAATAAAAAATGGATCAAATTTAATATATTCTGGGGACGGGGGGAGTATTGCAAAGGTTATTTTGGTGGGTTTGTATTGTCACTGTAAAATTTTGTTGCTTTTATATAGTTAACTTAAAATGATGCAAGGTGTGAGACATATTATTTTCTGTTACAAAGTAAATCTCTTTGAGTGCTGGAAGAGCATTCAGAGATAAAATATCTTCTTTAATCTTCAGAACTCACCTTCTTTTGTATTATGCATGATATTTGATAAAATTGCAATTCAAGAAAATACTTAAACATTCCAGTCAGTATAATTTTTTTTTTACCTAAACTCTCTAGTTGCCCAGAACATCCAGATTCTAATAGACAACCAAAAGCACTATTATCATCTCTCTATATATTGGCTTCACAAGGCAGACTTGAATGACAAATTTTAGTTTTCTGATGTGAGAATTTCTGAAAACTCTTCAAAGTCATAGGAAAGCAAACAGGTCTTTTCTTCCCCAAAAGAATAACAGTAATATTGAAAGGGGTTTTTTTTCCCCCTTTATGTTGGGTAGAATATTTTTTTTCTCTTTGATTTCTTTGTGCTACAGAATCAAGTAAAGCCCTACAAGGTATCGTTTAACTATGATCATTATTTTTTCTTTGCAGTGCTATTTGTTTGCGTATTGCACGAGTTGGCGGAACATTAAATCTTTCCTAACGTTTGGCTTAATCTGCTTGTGTAATATGTACCTTTATGAATTGCGCAATCTCTGGCAGATCTTTTTTCATGTGACTGTGGGGGCTTTTTTAACGTTGCAAATCCGGCTAAGGCAGCCACAAGGAAAAGCTCCAGATTACAATGTGTGACGGATGTCCTCTGACAGTTTCACGGCAAACTTCATCCGAACAGTATTCTTCTCAGGAATGAAAAGCTTTGCTGTACGAAGAGAAGTTCCATGTACTCTGAGGCCCTAATAAGTCGGCAGTGAAATTCTTCCTCAAAGAATTTAAAAAAAAAAAAAAAGGTTCAGGAACTAATTGGGGTACAAATGAAATCCAATGCTGGAGAATATACCCCAAGGATAAATGAGAATTTGGAGGGCAGCATGAAACGCTCCATATTCAGAACTCTGACAACGACAAGAATCAGTATTGGACCTGCTCAGCATATTAAGTGATTTCTCCAGTCCCAAACTAATTTTGCCTTTGTGAGGCAAGAGAAAAGGCTGAAATAAAGGGATGGTATTGCATATTAACAAACAGTTTGGTATGAATGCATTCCTAAATGCCAGATTATTGGATTGCACATAAATTTAATGGTGTGTGTCTGCATTTTCCTTAATTAAAACCTGGCCCGGAAACCATCTGTTCCTGGGGATTAGTTCTTGAGCCGCAAAGGCCTGCCATCTAATGCTGAGTTAATTATGAACTGCATTAGTACTTGCTTTCCTTCTGCCTTCTTTCATGTGCTTTGAGAGAGAGAGAGAGAGAGAGAAAAAGAGAGAGACTGGCCCATGGTCACCCAGATGGCTTTCATGCCTAAGGCGGGACTAGAACTCACGGTCTCCTGGTGATTGGCCAAAGTCATCCTGCAGTTTTCATGTCTAACATGGGACTAGAACTCCCAATCTTCTGATGATTGGCCCAAAGTCACCCAGCAGCTTTCATGTCTAAGGCAGGACTAGAACTCCCAGTCTCCTGGTGATTGGCCCAAAGTCACCCAGCAGCTTTCATGTCTTAAGGTGGGACTAGAACTCCCAATCTGGTGATTGGCCCAAAGTCACTCAGCAGCTTTCATGTCTAAGGCAGGACTAGAACTTCCAGTCTCCTGGTGATTGGCCCAAAGTCACCCAGCAGCTTTCATGTCTTAAAGTGGGACTAGAACTCCCAATCTTCTGATGATTGGCCCAAAGTCACCCAGCAGCTTTCATGTCTTAAGGTGGGACTAGAACTCCCAATCGTCTGATGATTGGCCCAAAGTCACCCAGCAGCTTTCATGTCTTAAGGTGGGACTAGAACTCCCAATCTTCTGATGATTGGCCCAAAGTCACCCAGCAGCTTTCATGTCTAAGGCAGGACTAGAACTCACAGCTTCCCAGTTTCTAGCCAGATGCCTGTTACTATTAATATCAATATGGATTCCCTGCTTAGCTTAATTGACATGGGGAAATGTTACTTCTCTACTGACAAAGATTCCCAAGAAGCATCTTGACAAACAGATTATGATGTCCTTTTCTGAACCTTACAGTTATAAATGGAAAAAAATTATAATAAACACCTGCAAAACCCAGTGGACTTCGTGCATTTCTTTTTATTCTTGTTTATGATTTGATTCGTTTTCATTTCTCCCGTTTTTCTCACGCTCCTCCTTTATTAATAAAGGCCATTTCTCATTTTGTTGCTTTTATTTCACTTGTAGTTTTCTTTGTTTATTAACCCAGCCTTCTGTTTATGTCCATTAATTTTTTTTTTCACGTATGTAGTATCCCCCTGCCACATTAAGGGGATAAGGATCCTTTTATCCTTTGGCCAGTGATTAAAAAAATATACTGGCCATGCCACCTGTCCTAAATCTTACAGTTTCTCGGTTCCAGTTGCACCAATGCACCCTTATTCCGAATTCCTTTGTAGGCTTTTCACACAGTTCTGCATGTGTCAAATCAACCACTCAAATTGGGGGTTTGGGGTTCCCATTCAAAGGGCTCAGCGCAGCCCTAGTAATTTTCCCTAGAACATGATGTTGATTTAAGCATTTTCTGGATAGAAACACACACACATTTAATATTAACATGATTCTACATAATCTGAACACCTAAGAAAGTAGTTGTTTAGAGGGTTGGGCCATTACTCTGCTGAATATCTAATTCCCACAGTGCTGTCTAATGTCCATGTATATTTGCCATGGCGTATGGCTGTACTATTACTATTATTTATGCTTATTTTCTTTCTTACTCTTATTGGTCTGATGATGAAGATGATGATTGTCATTACTCTGTTGTATTGCATGTACACTAAAGAGTTTCTGCATTGGAGACAAATCCTTTGTGTGCATGATCACCGAATAAAGTATTCAATTCAATTCACCATTGAACCACATCTCACTATGGCAAATATTCCGTAATACAGAGAAGCATGAATCCATCGTACTGTTTGGATGTTTCAAATGATTTTTATTGACCCAAAGGTGCTTTTTCAAGAGGCAACTGGACTTTCTTTGTTCTTCCTTGAAGGCGTTTCGCTTCTCATCCAAGAAGCTTCTTCAGTTCTGACTGAATGGTGGGGAAGGGAAGGATTTATATTCTTTGCAGTCATTTGGTTGTTGGCATTCTCTGAGAGTCATTGAGGCCACTTGGAGGTTTATCCTCAGGACCCCTGGAATCATACAAATAATAGAATAACAGAGATAGAAGGGACCTTGGAGGTCTTCTAGTCCAATCCCCGGCTCAAGCAGAAGACCCTATATCATTCCAGACAAGTGGTTGTCCAGTTGGTTGAGGTCATGAAAGATAACGGGTGTACAACCACAACTGAGTTCACAATTTCCGTTGCCAAGTGAGAAATTTGCTCAGTGCATTTTATCTCATTTTTTAACCTACCTTGCCACTGTTGCTAATTGAATTGTTGCAGTTGTTGAGTGAGTTGCATGGTTGTTCAGTGAATCTGGCTTCCCCATTGACTTTGCTTGTCAGAAAGTCACAAAAATTGATCACATGGCAACCGTCATAAATATGAATTAGTTGCCCACACACAACTTCTGGTGGCAAGCTGTTCCACTGGAGGCAAATTGTCCTCACCGTTAGGAAGTTTCTCCTTAATTCCAGGTTGCTTCTCTTCTTGATTAGTTTCCATCCGTTGTTTCTTGTCTTGCCTTCTGGTGCTTTGGAGAATTTTGTGGCAACCTCTCTGACTTACATATATCTTATGACGCTGTGGTGAGAATGCAGTACTGCAAGCTACTTCTGCTGACTGCCCACTGTCAGCAGTTTGGCAATTCGATCGTGGCCTGCTCAAGGTTGACTCAGCCTTCCATCCTTCAGAGGTTGGTAAAATGAGGACCCAGATTGTTGGGGGCCAAAGGCTGACTCTGTAAACTGCTTTGGAGAGGGATGGAAAGCTCTGTGAAGCGGTATATAAGTCTAAGTACTACTGCTATTGAACCACAAAGAAGCTGACACCATCTGGATAAATGGAGTCTGCTAAGATTAAATGCTCAAATTAATTGGCATTACCAATGGAATTATGGTATTTTTTGGCATATAAGACACACCTGAGTATAAGACACACCTAGATTTACAAGAGGAAAACAACAAAAAAAGCTTTTGCCCCTGCCATTCCATTTTGGGGTCTTTTGGCCTGTTTTTGAGGCTTTTAGCCCACTTTGGGTCTTTTTTCAGCCTGTTTTTGAGGCTTTTTTGGCCCATTTTTTAGGTTTTTCTGGACTTTTTTTGAGGCTTTTTTGCCTTTTTTGAGGGGGTTTTGGCCCATTTTTGAGGGTTTCTTTGGTCTGTTTCAGGGCTTTTTTCAGCCCGTTTTTGAGGCTTTTTAAGGACCATTTTTGAGGTTTTTGGACAGCTTTTAAGGTTTTTGGGGACGGTTTTTGAGGCTTTTTTTGGCCCATTTTGGGACTTTTTTCAAGCTGTTTTGAGGTTTTTAATGGGCCATTTTTGAGGGGGGTTTTGGCCTGTTTTGGAGCTTTTTTCAGCCCTTTTGGGGGGGCATTTTATGAGGTATGTGGACCATTTTTGAGGCTTTTGGGGATCGTTTTTGAGGCTTTTTTGGAGACATCTTTGAGGGGGGGGTTGGCCCATTTCAGTGCTTTTTTTAGTCTGTTTTTGAAGCTTTTGGGGGCCACTTTTGAGGCTTTTTTGGCCTGTTTTTGAGGGGGTTTTGGCCCATTTTTAACGGTTTCTTTGGTCTGTTTCGGGGCTTTTTTCAGCTCGTTTTTAAGGCTTTTTTTGGTCCATTTCGGGACTTTTTTCAAGCTGTTTTGAGTTTTTATGGGCCATTTTTGAGGGGGGTTTTGGCCTGTTTTGGAGCTTTTTTCAGCCCTTTAGGGGGGCATTTTATGAGGTATGTGGACTGTTTTTGAGGCTTTTGGGGACTGTTTTTGAGGCTTTTTTGGAGACATCTTTGAGGGGGGGGGGTTTTGGCCCATTTCAGTGCTTTTTACAGTCTGTTTTTGAAGCTTTTGGGGGCCACTTTTGAGGCTTTTTGGCCTGTTTTTGAAGTTGTTTTTGTGCCATTTTTGAGGTTTTTGGGGGGACTGCTTTTGAGGCTTTTATGGCTCGTTTTTGAGGCTTTTGGAGCCATTTTTGAGACTTTTGGGGGGGCATTTTTGAGGCTTTTTTGGCTCATTTTTGAGGCTTTTTGGCTCGTTTTTAAGGCTTTTTTGGCCCATGTTTTAGGTTCTTTAAAGCCTATTTTCGGGGGGTTTTCTGACCCATTTCAGGGCTATTTTCAACCCCTTTTTTCCATCCGCCCCCTGTGAAAACAGGCCAGAAAAAAGCCCCCCAAACGGGCTGAAAAAAGTCTAAAAATGGGCCAAAAAAAGGCCTATAAAAGGTCCAAAAATGGGGCGTGCGGAGACCAAAAAACAGCCGGAAGGTGGGCAGGGCTTCGGCAATATCCACTATATAAAGATACACATTTTCACCCACATTTTTTGGGAGGGGGGAAGGAAGGAAAGTGCGTCTTATACACCAAAAAATACAGTACTCGGATTATTCTGTATTAACATTATAGACATGGTCTTGAATTAAATTCCACAAAGTTTGTGCTGCACCTGGTTGGTTAATACTTTTATGTACCCTACTTGCCTTTTGAGGTATCTATTCAGTTTCTGTTTTATTTGTCTTAGGAAAACCATGAATCTTACCTAATCATCAGCTAAGAGGCTTGTCCATCACAACATACGGAGCCCATAAAATTACCATACCAAAAGCTAGATAGAAGCGAAGATTTGGACTTACAACTATTTATTTAGTGACCGTTCAAAATTCCAACGGCACTAAAACAGTGACTTACGATTGGTCCTCGCACTTACGACTGTCCCAGTATTACCCCAGTCATGTGTGGCAAGTACTTGTGATCAAACTTTGGGCACTTCACAACAGTTGCAGTGTCCCTAGATCATGTGATCCCCATTGGTGACCCAGCTGACGGAGGAATCCGGATTCCCTTAACGGCTGCCTGATTCGCCTAATAGTTTCTGTAATTCGCTTAACAATCATGGCAAAACCCATCTTAAATTGGATGTGTTAACCACTGCCTTACTTAGCAATGGAAATTCTGGTTTCAGTTGCGGTCATAAATCAAGGACAACCAGTATCGATGTTATAGAAAGTTTATTCTTGACACTACAGGTAGCCTTCAACTTACAACCACAATTGAGCCCAAAATTTATGTTGTTAAGTGAGAAATTTTACATTTTTTCTTGCCACATTTGTTGGAAACTGCACTTGTCACTGCAGTTAAGTTAGTGGCACGGTCGTTAAATGAATCTGGCTTCTCCATTGTCTTTGCTTATCAGAAGGTCACAAAAGGGGATCACATGACCCAGGGACATTGCAAGCGTCATAAATGTGAATCAGTTGTCAAGCATCTGAATATGAAACACGTGAGTTGCTACCATCGTAAGTCGGAAAATTGTTCGTAAGTCACTTTTTTCCAGCACCGTTGTAACTTTGAACAGTTACTAAGTGAACTGTTATAACTTGAGGACTCCCTATGCATGCCTGACAATCTCTTTTCTGAACAATTGACATGGATCTGTTGCAAGTAAAAGGCATTGTGATCTCGTGCTCAACAACCAATGAAATCTTCAGGGATCCAAACATGATCTCTTTATCAGATGGCTTTTTCTTAAAGTTTCATATAAAAAGAATTTGTCCCCTTGTGACATTCAGTTCAATATATATCTGATCTTTCCTTCTGCCTCTCCTGTTTTTCCGAACATTTTTTGTAAGGGAGTGATCTGTACATGTAGTCCAGATATTGGTTACTATGCTTACCACTGATCCAATGACGTTGCTTACAGTCGATCTGATTTAATTTTTCTTGCATCCCGATTACACGAGCCACGGTTTTTCTTTTTTTATTTGCTCAAAATGTAGTCCTTTTAAAATGTCTTCAGGAAGTAAAAGCTTATGTCTAAGATAGCGATGTGACGCAATCGAATTAAAGAATTCAATTTAAATGATTAAAAGATCTGTTGGTTTGCTTGGTTTCCGGGCTGAAGGCCACCTGTAGAAAAGCAATAGCCACCTTGCCCTGTTGAAAGGCTTCCCAGAAATACAGGTGGTGCTTGACTTACAACCATTCATTTAGTGACCAAAGTATACAACGGCACTGAAAAAAGTGCAACTTGTAAACGTTTTTCACAGTTACAACCCGTTGTAGCATCCCAATGGCCATATGATCAAAATTCGAGCGTTTGGCAATTGACTCTTAATTTATGATGGTCGCAGTGTCCTGGGGATCATGTGATCCCCTTTAGCGGCCTTCTGACAAGCAAAGTCAATAGGGAAACCAGATTCACTTTAACAGCCGTGTTGCTAACTTAATCCACTGCAGTGATTCACTTAACAACCATGGCAAGAAAGCTTGTAAAACGGGGAAAAACTCATTTAGCAATTGTCTTGCTTAGCAACGAAAATGTTGGGACTCCATTGCGGTCATAAGTTGACTAGAATTATCTGTATTGTGTTGACCGTTGTTGGAATAGGATACTATTGTTAAGTGAGATAGTTATTAAGTGAGTTTTGTCCTATATTACAACCTTCTTTGCCACAGTTATTAAATGAATCTTGGCAGTTGTTTTTGCCAATTTTGTAAAAAAAAAAAGCAAGGTATCATCACACTTAATTGTCTAAATTCTTAATGTTCTCCTGATTTACATTTTCGCTGTCCTTATTGGTTGAATTTTCAAAACCCTTTTCTTGAATTCATCCAAAATCTTTTACTGAGTTTAATCGTGTAATCCACAGATTTGGGAAACATGGCAAGAAAGTTTTGGAGATTATTTTCTGTATTCCAAAAACTTGGAAAGAATAAATAATATTCCAGGTTAAATAGGAGGGAAGCTTCGAAACGTCTAGAAATACAGAATTATACCTCAAAATTCTGACAGTTTTGTTTTCTCTTTCAGCTCCATCAAAAGGCAGGAGTCTGTAAAAACTCCCACCACTCCCAAAATCACTACTTTCCCGCCAGTGCCCATCACGTGCGACACAGTTCGAGGCAAATGCAGAGAAATGTTAACTTCTGCTCTCCAAACAGACAGTAAGTCACAGGAGAAATGAGTGTGACTCATTTCTGCTGATTTTTTCCTTCTGTAAACAATCTTTCTTTCTATCCTACTACTAAAAACTCCACTGAACACAACTGTATGTATTGTTCCTCTTATTCCCTACTACGTAAGATAGGATAGGATAGGATAGGATAGGATACCCTCTACTGTTATTTTTCTCTGTACACACTGGCACACATTAAAAATAAAATTCTGATGCCCAGTCTCAAAAGTATCTATCT